>JABSTR010000764.1:0-51336 GCA_013339765.2 Haemaphysalis longicornis | reverse complement strand
CGAGACTAGCCTGCAGCCGGCAAAGGTTATTTTCCTCCACTCCCTCATTGGTAACCATTTGCTTGCAGCGTGGTCAGCATCACATATGTTTTTCCGATTCTTCGCAAGCTTTTTTTTATGTCCAAGTGTACTAATTAACTGGATTACTGACAAACAAGTGGGGAGGGAAAAAGGTGCAGAGCTGGAAAGCAGCAAAAGCTTTCTAAGCACTGACATGAGAATAAGCATGTTTGTTTAGATGCCCACGTCACCCTGACATAACGAACCAGCAGAGCACACGTGGAGATCATTAATGAAGAGAGGCCCGGTAGAAAAAAGAAAATATGGTGGGCCATCTGATGTTTTTTTTTTTTTCCTTTTTTACTGTTCATCACCATCACCATGCTTCACCGCACTTCCAGATGTGATGTCTGCTGCTAGACTAACCATTCAATGAGAGGGGGCACACATCCACATTAGTAATTTAAGTTGCCATGGGTGATTATGAAGCCCAAAGAAGCCTTGCTTTGAAAAAATAAGAAAACGTGCCATGGCCAAGAGCCCCTCAGTTCCCATCAGCTCAAATGTGAAACCTGAAACCTGCAACACTTAATCCTGAATAACCCACTGGCAACTTGTTCTCTATAGTTCAAAGGCTTGCGGTCACTCACATGAAGAAAAAGGTTAAAGATAACTTCGTTTAGCCATCATTAAGTGCATGCCATCCTAGTCATGCATAAAACTAATTTGCAGTTATAGCTCCATATTAATTACAAGCTAGTTAGGTACGTCAACACCTCTTAGCCTCCCAATTCGGGCTGTGGTATCGTGACGGCTCTCCTCCTCGTTTTTTGGACAAAGCCAACTATTACAAGACTACCTCCATCTTTTTTTACTTGACACTTGTAACATCTTATATTTCTGCTTCAAAATGCGGTTAAATTATGTGCATGTTCATGGTGGAACAAAACTGTTCACAGGGTAAGAAAACTAACAATAAATTGAGCACATCAAGCTCACTATTTTGCTCAACCAGTGTTGCAGGCTTAAAAAGCTGTAAGATGTGCCAAAACATAAGAACAAACCCCGAAGTAAATAAGCAGACACCATCACGCTAGCCGAAAGCCAACACCAAGCCTCGTTACGTTTAATTACAAACTGAAACAGTTCTAGGCAGCAATATGATGAAAGCAGTGATAACTTATCTAGATGCGTGCAAAGATGGTGCAAGTTTGGAAATTAGACTTCGTTATGTTACCTAGCCATCTGATCGGTCAACCTTATCTGTGTCAAAACATTATAAGCAAAGTAGTAACACTGCTAAGGCTCAAATGCTTTTTAAAACAATTCTTAAACTCAAATAGGCAAATTCAGCTTACTGAAATTGAACAAGGCACATAATGCAAGACAATTCAGAACTGCAGAAAAGCAATGTGGTCACCATTTTTTTACTAGGCCCGAACACACTCGACGTCCCACGAGAAGTCTCGTCCATTGACTGGGAGTACGTCGTGCCCGTTCTTTATCTTCAGAGCAACTTCTCTGCCTGCAAGCGGCCAATGGCCTGCAAAATGCAGATTATTATCAACCAACATGCCAGACGCAGTCATTTTTCCTCGAACCTGGTGCACCCAAAATGCAGAATCACAGAGATCACCAGGCTGCCTTGCCCACTGTAGGGTAGATTATGAAAATCACTCCTATACAACATTAGGCTGAGCGTAAACATGCCGTAACTGACAAAAACCACGGGGCATGAATATCAGCAATCAATATTTCAAATGATCCTAATTTTTCTCCGAGAATTATTGGTAAGAACAGTAACATTTACCGCAATGATAGCACAAAAAATAAAATGATAAGGCAAACATTTATTTTGAAATATACACGCTCTGCGCATTCAGAAGCTACGCCACTCGAAAGATGTGTAGAGGCATGCGGGAATGTGGTCTGTTCACACAAGTGTTGTAAACAGGGGTGCAAAACTTGGGCTTTACATATCAGGGAAGTTTGTCTGAAGGTAAAACGTTCCCAGATGGAATGCACAAGACATTTAGCAGCTGCTCATTCATTTCCATGAAAAAGAACTGAGAACCCCTTTTTTAGTTTGGGGGTTCCACGCACTGAATCTGCACCTAGACTACGGAACGCGCGAATTTGTGGGATCCCCCCAATTTAAACCACCCTGGTTTTGTAAAATACACTGAAATATCGACACTACTGTTTTTCTTTTTTGCATCTATCAGAAGAACTGCAATGGCCGCGGATCACTACCGAAAAAGCCAGCGCACATAAAACAGGCATGCTCTTTTGAAGCACTTGCGCTTCTGCAAGGTAACTTTTCACAATTAGGAAGGAAAATGAAAGGAGTGCCTCGCGGGAATATGATACTTTGGATGGGCATGGGAGAACCAGAAGGCAAACCCCCTTTCGAACATGGAGAGTCTGAACGCACATTTTATTGCCACTTACAAAAAGTTTCGACCTCTTACGCCGCCCGCGCAGAGGCAGCGGCCACCTGGTACAACAACGCTTTTATCCGTCGTAGCACGCCAACGTCTAGACGAGGCACGATACGCGCAATGTTTCAACGTGGTCGCATAAAAATTCGTATAAATGCATATTCCCCGAGGCGGCTGACGGACGCACAACTCACTATTCACGCTCATAATTGAACACATTAATACTGAAACATTCATAGTGGCGGAGCGTGCTAGGGGGCCCTAAATATACTCGATACCCTGCTCTAGACTGAATTCAAGGCACACCCCGCGTTTTACCTGTTTTTTTGGTAGGGTACAAGCTCCCTAAAGAGAGTACTCAGCGAGTTAGCACAGCTACGCATTATTTTTATAACCTGGAGGCTGGAGGGAAGTGGTATTTTTTGGGTGGCTCATAGCGAAGAACAAGGCGGTAGCGTTTTCGGTGCGGTCAGTTTGACTAATGACACATGATTCTACTTCGCACAACCCAAGGCGCAAACTTTGGAGCAAGTGCTGCTTACATACGTGACAAGACGGAAAAGGTCGCTTGTCAAATGCCAAATCTGCGTAACGCCGATATGATAGATATCGCACACCAACGCGAGCGATACGTTGCACACACAGAACGTCAGTCCTAAGGGCCGGCACCGGCTCGACAACAGTGCTCCGTTAAATACACAGGACTAGTAAACGACGTTTCACTTACCTTAACTGCCCAGCCGTACTTGTTCGTCCGGTAGATAAATCCATAGTCATCACGTAACCAGAAATTTCACGCCGCTGAGCATTTACCGAATCGTAGAACCACTGCACGCAGCCATGACGGTGGGAGCCGAGCGAGCCGCCGAAACGTCGCCGCCGTCGTCTTGTGTCGCGCTGCCCCCCTGCCGGCGGCCAACTGAGTCGAGTGACGCGCGCCGTTCAAAACGCGTTAAAAATAAATAAAACTCTAGCATTGTCATGGACGCCTAAGCTGTCGGTGAACGGTAAGGTCAGGTGCCACTTACATCCAGCAGGAGTTGAGAGCCTGTTCTGTAAGCAAACAGTACGTGTTCCATGAGCTATTTCATGGCGTGACGGGGGCTGCAGGCGACAACGGCTAGGAACGACGGTGGTGGTTCTCTCGCTGGCTTCGTAGTGTTGCATCTTTTCATATATATGCAGAGCCCGGCATATCATCTTGTAGTTCATATATTAGATAAGTTCGCGTTATGCACGCCTGTGCGCACGCAGGCCGGCTTACTCAAGTGAAGCTTCGTTTCTAGGCCTGGAGGTATATCACTGGCTAAGCTTCCAAATACTTTACGTGCGAATATAAACATGCTCCGCTCACAACAAATTGCATGGGCGCTGTCGATGTCTATACCGCTTTTTTCGAACGCTCATGGCGCCCTTCACTGTTAGCGCATTTTAACGGCAAACGACGGTGGGCATTGCCAAGGAGAAAAAAGGGCGTCCCCATCGCAGACGATCAGTCAACACTATTAACGCCAGCATGGTTGTGGTGGGTCACGTTGACCAGTAAGGCCACCAGTATTGCCCAGGATAGCCGAGGTGCCCACCTAACCTACCGCCATTATTCCCACCTACTCCCAGCTTTAAAAACGTTGCCCAGGTAAGTTTCCAGTATTGATCACCATGCCCACCTGATTTCCCAGGATGCCCACCTGATTTCCCAGCAGAATTTATGGTGGGATTTGCGATCGGGTGATATTGTTAATAACAAAAACAAATAACAAAAGCCCCCACACGGAGCTTTGTGGTACTCCGGACGTAAATGGGTATTCACACGACAGAGAAATGCGCTGTTTTGCTCCTAGGAGTGCGTGCCACGTTATCCGACCGTCACGGTTTCTCTCCGACGCACCACTCCGATGGGAGAAAGGACCTTCTGCTCGCGAACTACAAACTATCCGATGCTTCGCGGCGCAGTTGGCATGATTTCGTCTGCTCGTAGGGTAGCTGGATGCGACTGATGCTCTAGAGCGGTTGAAGGCGCTCTTTTTGTATTGCTTCTTATTACATTGGACGGGAATATGCGTGGCGCACAGGACAGGCTCACTGAGGGAGCCGGTATAGCACCACCACGGTCTCTGGGCGAGCGGCAGCCGCAGCCCCGAAGTGGAACTGGCCGGTGCTGGCGGCTCGAGCGATACCTTGTTATTGCTTCGCTAGGTGGTAACAAAGGTGCGTATGTGAGAAAGGGGGTAATGATGTGATTGAAATTTGCCCTAAAAATCGTCATATACGCCACTTTCGAGAGCAGCAATGGAATAATCGCCGCAGTGTTAAGCATAATATCTGTATGCGGGCCTGTAGGCGTATTGGCCGTCTGCTACCAGCGTGCGTACCCCACCCACTGCCTCGCGCGGCGCGCGTTGTTTTCTACCAGCGGCGGCGCGTGCATCGCGTCGAGGGCCACTTTTTATGCGGTTGACATGATCAGTACATAAGAGCTTTAGCAGAAATCGCCGCCGTCGTGAAATTGGCGGTGCTGCGAAAGGTGAGTGATTTAGAGATATGCGACTGCAAACAGTGATGTCCGTCCGGCAGTCGCATCCTCCGTGTGAGCGAAGGAGCTGTCCGAGCGGCAATCCGTCTGCGGTGACGTCACGACCTCCCTCGGATGTCTCCGCTGAAACTCTCCGTCGTGAGAATACCCCTTAACACGCAAGGTGGTACTTGGTCATACATAGATATTCCGATTAGTCATTTCAGAAGTCTTTACACCAATGTGGTAATATTGCATTTCCAATGGTACAGTTTTGCAATTAATTTGTTGTGACGTACGGAATCAAATGCTTCAGCAAAGTATAGTATTATGATAACAGTTTGAACGCAGTTGTTAGTTCCGTTAGTTGTGTGACAGTCGATAATCCGCTACGAAGCTCGTGCTGGCTAAATGAAAAAATACCCTTCATCTCTTAAAACGCGGTTAAGTGTTTCAAAGTTATTGTGCGAATATCTTGCATGACGGGCTGGATAAAGATATTGCTCTAAAATTTAAAGGGTTATATCTATTTTCTGCTGTGGGAGTAAGTGTTATTTTAGATTTTTTCAGTCGTGCGGAAGTTTTGCTACGACGAGGACATTGCGAAAAACGAAACAAATGTATTTGCTGCACCAATTGTCATATCGCTTAAAAAAGGCATTTGGGATGTCGTGTGGCCCCGAAGGCTTTTTGGGGTCTAGGTCGAGCAAAAGACAAAATATTCCTTCGTGAGCTCCACCTATAGGGCTGGTTGCAACATTATCGATAAGTACAAGCAGTAGAATTTTCCCCTCATCTTTTGTAAAACCAGAGTCGAAAAAGTTGTACATAATAGACGCCGCCGTTTTCTGAAGCAATGAAAGTTCTGGACTGTCGCTTTTTCTAGGGCTGAAATGCTTGCAGCACCTTTGTGGGTTACGAGTAATGAATAAGAGTAGGATTACTTTAAAATACTGTTATTTTGATTGTTTTGTTTTGGCCTTGAAGTATGAATTAGCTGTTTTTATATTTCATGTATTATCCCTCCAGCACTGTTCTTCATCACTTTCTGTAGTTTAACTTTCCGCTTTTCCTGTACAATTTGTCTTGTAATAAAGGAAATATTTCTTTATTGCCACGTCGGCCACAATGGAATAAATTTATTCACGCAGTACATAACAGTTTGCTTCAATTTTAGCCAGAGGTAATTTACAGTTTTGGTGGGATCACAGTTATTCCACAAACTCGTAAAATTCATGAGGTAAACACGTTATTACGCTGGCGTGGTGTGCTGCACTGAAGTCTGGAAAACGGTTTACCATAGGTTGTAGGTGCAATCTGTGATAAAGTGTTCACACGCCAATAGGCGCTCTGTGTCTGAAATGACCTTTACAACGTCACCTTGAGTGTCACTGTGACTGAGGCGACAACTAATAAGTATTATATCTGGTATACTTGTGGTTGTTCCTTGTACACGAGTTGCGGATGAAAAAAATTTATCGACGTTGAAATCTGACTTTAAGTCTAATAAATCCTCTGAACCATGTGAGGGGTGGGTCATGCAATCCAGTTTTTATCTCAAATGTTAAAATCACCCATTACCATGGCTGAAGAGCAATGGACATGCAGTTTAAGAAAAGCGGGGATGGAAACAATGAATGCCGAACCAGAAGATGAGCTACGATACACGCAACCCGCCACTGTAATCGTGCTATTGCACGAAATTTTGAAGAAACCCGCTTTTGTGTCGCTAACGTCTGGCAGTAGTGTGCATAAAATTGAATGTGGAAGTAACAACGCGACGCCTCTGCCTGGAGATGGTCTGTCTTTTCCGATGACTGCGTAGTTAGGGGGAGTGAACTCAAGGCCGAGTACATCTGATGAGAGCCAGGTTTCTGTGATTGCGACAATATCTGGTTCCGAATGTAGCAAGATGTATTTAAGTAGCTGCACTTTATTCAAGACGCTCACGACCTTTATTCCGAGTGGTCAAGCTCAAGGCCACTTGATACAAGAAATAAACGTATTATACACAGTGGCACTACGAAACCCACGCAGTACTTGTTACAGTGGTAGCCAGGTTGGTGTGAAATCGCAGGCAATGTAATTCGTGATAGGCTGGCCTGCGAGGGCCATTCCACAAGCTCAGCAGCCCAAATCCTTTTATTCAAGGAGGACGCCAACCGATTAGTTGCCACTCTCAAATTTCGCATACAATTGCAGTACTAGCGGAATAACCTTAGCAGTACCCGATTCGTCATATCGACTTGCAATAGTAGGTTTTTTATGCCGCATATTTTACACCGAGCAACCTATCGTGTTGTACTTATCTAGAGTCTCAAAGTAGGTTATACCAAGAACATACTTCACAAAATCGGACTTGTCATGTCTATGGGTGCCATTTTCGACGTACCAGAGTACACTGGACACTTCTTTTTATGTTTGTGCACGCGTCTCCTCAGTCCGAGTGACAGTGCAAGGTTTCCTAGATGCCAAATATGTCAGCATAAATGCCATTTTTTTTCTCCTGTAAACACAATTACAGCTGTGCAGGGTTCAAAAATTTTGTGCATTTTCTTGAAGAATGTGTAGTAGACTTAGCTTCTGGCTGCGTCTTTTAGCAATTGTTGTCTGCACAAGTGCGTGTTTGTGTCTGTCTGGTGGTATTTATTTTTTTTTTAATTTAATTACTAATTTACTATTTACGGTCATTACAGGTTCACCAAACCTCTGAAGTAGCGAGCTCTGAGTTATGCTTCACCGACCTTTTTCTTCTCATAAAAAATTGCGTTCTATCCCACACAAAATCTTACTCGTATCACATAGTTAAGCGGCATCAATTTATTTGGAACACAAACAAATATTTTTCTAATTTTGCGTGACTTTTAGTACCCGGAGGCATATTGCTTTTAACGCACAGCTTGTAACTGACAATTTTATTGTACTTTCCTAAATTTAGAATAAAGCAGCGACAATTTGGCTAAACTGTTTTTTGCGCTATTTAGGCTTGAAATTGTGGCCGAGCAAACCAAGCACCACCACGATCAAAACCGATGACCATGATGATACCTTTGTGTTTTTGGCTGGTACCCCCGAAGAGGCATTTGCCATGGGTAAATTATTGACTGTGCTTCCAAGAAAATTCACGAACGTGTTTTTTGGTGAAAACAATAATGGTACTGCTTTCTGATAAACCGTAATTTCCCAATAATTGGGCTTCCTTAAAAATAAAAGTGAAATGTACAAGTAGAATGAACCTGAACACAATTGCAAATTACTTTTTCTACAAAACAAAATTGCTACCAATAAAGATATACGTGGCAATGAAAAGGCCAGTCTCATACACTGTTAATTTACCAGGTCTCGCTGTTTAGCTAAAATCTAAATTACACAACTACCAGCCGCGGTAGCTCAGTGGCTAGAGCGTTTGTGCTGCTGAACACGAGGTCAGGTCGCGGGTTGAATTTCAGGCTACAGCGGCCGCTTTTCTGATGGAGGCGAAAAGCAAGAAACCCCGTGGGTAAGGTATTTCTGCACACGTTGAAGATGTCATGGTGGTAAAAATTAATCCGGAGCCCTCCACTACGGCGAGCGTCATCGCCTGCGCTGCGGGCGATGACGCTCGCATTTATTAATTAAGCATTATATTTATGAAAGAGACTGGCACGACAGCTAAACTAGTGGTTTAGCTGTAAAAAAAAGGTGGCTCTCTTTCTTTTGTGTTGGAAAGAATGTTTCTCGTGAAGATTCCAAACTTCTTCTGATCTTCAAAATCCAAAAATTGCAATGTCTAGGATGCCTAATTTAAGAGCAGCTGCTACAGCAAGATTAGCTAGACTTGCAGCTTCTTGCCCCTCATTTGTGTGCCCAGGGACCTGTGCATAACGTATGCACTTCACATTCTGCGGGCTAAGAAATGGTTTTAGCTGAGAAGTGCATACAACGAAGTTGAAATTACGGCCAAAACATGTGACATGGAAGGGTAATTATCATTTTTTTGCTGGTTGGCACTCGTATACAAAGGACAAACACTTGAAACACTGGCTTCAAAAAAAAAACGTCCAGCTCTAGATTCTGTTTGAACAGTTCCGTTGGGCAACACGCGATACCAATATCTTTACAAAATCCCTAGCCCTGATAGAACCTTAGCAGTGCATCAAGTTTAGCTCGATGCGCGATGTGGATATGAGAGCTCTGCTTGTGCCGCTGGCTAACAGCAAGCACAAGAGTTAGAATGCGTTTCTGAGACGTTGCAGCAAAGCAAGTAGTATTACGCGCATATTGCTTCGCCACTGGAACACGTACAAAAGGATATGATTGGCTCACCTAAAACGTGTAACACAGTGGTTTCTAGTTGGCTTCAGCATATTTTCCCTGTTCTGACAACCTTGTGTTCTTCGTGCTTTACAAAGCGAGAGGAGAGTAGTTTTTATAGTTCTCTAACCACGCTGCCTATCTTCTACGAATTACTTAGTAGCCCATTCGTTAGCTATTGCATTTCATGCTTTCCAAGAGGTTAGCTTAACGCATTGGAAAGATAGAGGTTTAAAAGTATTACCTACTCGATATAGCAGTTTAAAAGTATTATCTACCTACTTGAACCAACAGGCCGTTTTCACCAGTTGGGTAAAGGCAGTCTTAAGGTGTACCACTTTGAGGCGGAACGTTGCCGTGGCAGATGTTTTGTACTAACTGAAACTGAATCGAAGCAAATGTTTTGTACTAACGCCGCTTCAAAAAAAAGTTGTTGAGGACAAGAAACTCAGTTAAACAGGTTAGAGAAGTACACACAGATAAAACAATTATTTACGTAATATTGCCGTTATTTGTCTATGCAGTAGACAATACAGTGTTCTAAAAAGACAAGCACCATTCCATTATACCTTTGCGATAGACCAGGACAATAACCGCGCGTATTACTCTGAAATTCCTAGGGCCGACGATGCTTGGGCATCTGGTGCACTTGTATTTCTCTAGTGCTCATTTATTTATGATTGCATTCATAAACCAAAAATAAAATATCATCCGGCCATATTTTTATTGCAGAGTTTATATCAAGCCTACAGTTTCATTTGCTTGATATTCCAACTTTCATTAACCAGTCTGCAAGAGACAGTACACGCGAGTGCTTTACATCTGATAGTGAAGACGACAAAAAAATTTAAAATGCTGTTTTTATGGTATTAGATATATTCTAGAGAAACGACAAATATGCTACATTTTTACCACTTATCTTTTCTCTCTTTATCTTTGCAGATGAATGGAGTGGTAAGTTATATTAGGCCTTTCATGTGCCATATGACTCATGTTTCATGTAATGCAACTCAAACACTGTGTGCAACAAATAATGCTGGGAAACGTCGTCCTTTGCAGTAACTTGAAAGACCTTATCTGCATTCTTACATTTCTACGGGAAGACTTTATGCGCCTTGTAAAGAGTAACGCTGAGCAGTGAGGTGCTGCACACTTTGGGGTGATATTCATCATTGGGCTGCAAAGATAAAATTGTACATTTATGTACACGGTCACAAGGGCATCCCAACACCAGAAAATACAAGACCGACGCGCAACATGTGTGGCCTATACCATCCAACGACAAGCCAGAGGTGGTAGAAGTAACCGTGTGAGCAAGGGTACCGCTCTACGTTAGAAAGCACAGAGCTCGGAGTATACAACGTAAAAACATGACCGTGAAAGCCGATTGCCACACGTTTAGTTATCGCCTCCATATCGTTTGCCAAACCCACCCGGCAACAACAATTCTTCGCGTACCTTGAATAAAGTTGAAGCTTCATAATAACAAAAACTGCTACCGCACCTGTATTCCTTTGCAGCGAAGGAAGAACAAACTGCGGAACAAGTTAAGTCTCTATAGACGCTGGAGAAAAAAATCTTGTATAGTTTCTTGGATGAACAATCTTCAAATAATCTTTGCCTTCGCCAAAAAATATATATTGGTGCGAACACACTGTTGGGACGGTTGCAGGCAAGCAAAGCGGTTAAAAGATAGGCTCCCATCAGTAAACAAGGCCAGTATCCTACAATGAGATGAGGATGGAAACCAATGACAAAATATGATTTGGTTCATTTGGTAGCGACCATTTCACATTTAGTACAAAGAGACGCAATCTTACTCAGAAGATGCAATGTTTGCCATCATGAGCTGGAGGTTACAGATTGCACAACGATACAGGCACCAGAGATTCCCGCTACCTTTCCGCTGATCTGGTGCAGCTTTCGGCAATTCAGTCGCGCATATACTCAAATCTAGGTCAATGAACAGAGCCCCGTTAGCCATCTACAATTGCTTTACTATCCATTAGTAAAACTGCTTTTGGGCGAACTGCAAAGAAATTGATCTAGTTTTGCAAAAATCGAAGATCAATCTTTTAAGCAACAGCATTCCAGATAACCCGCATCTACCTCAGCCTTACTAGCAAACGCACTACTGAGTATAACCTTCCAACGAAGATCGCAACACAGCAGTTGCGCGCTCAACAGGCGCATATTCTCAATCCTAAATAGGCAAATGAAAACAATGCGCTACTACCCTAAAATGGTCAAACAAACATAATATTAGCAAAAATTATTGACTTTTGGGCTGGCAGTTTTAAAGTTTTGAAGAGTAACTTTACCTTCTAAGAACTTAAGGCTATAACTTGAACCTTCACAACAGCCTTAGAAGCCTGACCACTGTACACGACACACCAGAACAAGAGCACTATATTCGATCAATCACGTACGAAGAAAATTAAACAGCGCACAGTAATTTTTTCCTACGAAACCACGAAAACTTAAGCGTTTTAAAAGCATCGCTGCTGACGCTTGAGCTTTCTCCTGCGGCGTTTTCAAAAAAAAATACCAAAGAAAAGTATCGTCCGCACGTTGGCATGCGCCATGCCAGAAATGCCGAGAGGTATGCTTTCGCTTGGTCTTGCGTCACGTGGTGAGCACGCAATATATTCCAAAATCAACGAAGGGCACGTGAACGCGCGAGAAGTTTCCGACGTCGTCCATCCATCTCTGCCTTTGAGAACTCTGTGCCCAGCTTTCGTGGCCAGATCGCGCTCAGCTCTTCTAGTCGCCACTTCACTTGGGTTTCGCGCTTTAAGTTAAGAAACACCAAAACGTTCGCGCTCCAGACACTAAGTTTCTGAAACTAGTTGCCGCAGATAAAGCGCGTGCTGGCGTGGTTCACTTCGGGAGAGATGTGGAAGCCCGCTGACAAATAAATCCTGGAATGTCCATTCATAGAGAAGTTTAAGGCAGCAAGTTCGGAGAGTTTTGTGAGGTCTAAGAGCCGTTCTAACCGCTGTATGACAAAACTGAAATGAACCTTAAGGCTAAAGCTAGTTACAGAGAAACTAGAGCTCGTAAAGCAAATAAAGCATTGGGAGGTGTTTTTGTTAGCATTTATTATGGGATAATCACGTCGACCATGTTTCAACCTTTTTAGCCAGAAAAGTTATACCTTGAATATGTAGATAAGTTTTAACTCAAAAATTTTAGGTTTTATTTTAAAACCAGCCTTTTCGCTCCTCGCCTAAATTATTGCCATCTCCTATGGAGAACCACTACCCAAACGAACCCACATAATGTACTGATTTTGCAGAAAAAAGCCATTTGGAATATTACGAATGCGCCTTACGATGACATTACACAAACATATCTCATTCACTTAACGTCATTTAGGTAAAAAAATCATACGAAAAGAACCTTGTCCTAAATCTAAAAAAGTATTTTGAACAGCAAAGCGGTATTCCTCGATTTATGGAAAATAAATTTTTTTCCCATACATTTGCCATACGATATAGGCACAAATATGATTTGTTTCTCCCAATTTCCTAACAAAATATGGATTTTCTAGGTTTGTTTTGGAGTACCGCTGTTACTATACTCCATACAAACGCTGATGTAAACCTAACACTTCTGTTTCTTAGCTAATGCTGAGGGCACATATTTCATAAATATATTGAGCTTGCTTGGAACCGGTGACCTATGTGGTTGTCTACCTTCATTCGTATGATAATTATTATGGTATTTTTTGTGCCTACACCTTGATACATTCTTGTACCAGGTCTGTCATTGTACTGACCTGCGTTGCGATTTGTATAAATTGTGATTGCTGATGTTTTATTTCTCATTTTTGATACATCATGTCATTTGTATATGTAAAATATTCCTCACTCGGTTTCTGGACGCGCGTAACTGAATCTATATATAGCAGAAAGTACGTACTGTGCATATGTATTTATCGATTTACGTGTAAAATGTGGAGAATTGCATACGGGTATGTATATGTATGAATAGATATCCCCGCTCGGGGTATCTTGAGCAATCTTGGAAACGTTATTGGCAAAACCACGGACTCCGAGTCCCCAAAATAGGTATCAAACCATAGTGATGTATTTAGGGGAAGGGTAAGAAAATAAAAAGGTGGCCGTCGAAGCCCAGGTCAAGCTCAGGCACATGGGCCCCCAGTCTGTTTATCAGGCAGGGAGTTCCGTGACCTTCCTCGGTATCAGGGTGACTCGAGCGAAGAAAGTACCCCCGTCCACATCTTTTACACTGTAGGAAAGGGGCCTTGAACTCGGTAACACGCTGTGGCCTCCTACATTTCTTTAGGTGCGTAAGGCCCGGCCGGAACTTAGAGAACTGCGTAGACATGAGACCGCCCCTGTAGCGCCATCATGTGCCGAATTCCTGTAGCGTGCAACTGCTGACGCAGCTGGCGCAAGCGCCGCTGATTATGTTGGTAGGTGACGACGGTAGATGACGACGGTAGTTGAACGCGGACCTATCTCGTGATGGATGCTTTGGTTGGCCAATCCCGAGGGGCATCCTGCCACAATCAGCATCAGAGGCGCTGCGTACGGGGCTGGTTGAGCTGCAAGGCGCGTGGCGCTTCCCGCCACAGCTTTCCCAAATGAAATTCGGCATCCCCCTCTAAAGTTTTCACTTCGTCGTTTCCGTTGACGTTCAGCTTCACGTGCCTTCGTTGTATCAGTAGCTTCTTGACGTAGTTTGAATGAGTCAAGGACATAAGGCGCGTTCGTAGCCCTTGCTTCTGTCCGGGATGTGTAGCGTAGTGGGAAGAGCACCGTGTACCTCCCCTTGCGGCCAGAGAGTAGTGGGATCGAAATCGGGCGCCGCTAACTATTTCTTTTTTTAAAGTGTAGTATCGCGGAGCTGTAGGTGCAAGGAGGAGAGCTGCGCATGCGCAGTGAGCTTGTGGACAGCGCCGCCATCGACGACGGAGGACCAGGCGAGCCTAAGAAATGCTCCGCATTTAAAATATTCCATGCCAATCAACCAATTTTATGTGTGTTCAGGAAACCTATGTAAATTCTGATCACACAAATTTCTTGAATAGAGACATGGTATTTAGAAGGGACAGGGTTGGCTGCACACACACTTTTGAAAGTGTGGCCTAAATTGCCCGGACTTAATTAGCATGCCACCCTATCAGTTAAGCACTATCCTCGAGGCTGTAGCATTTTGAACAATAATATTTTGTAGGTCGATAACTGTATGCTGAATGTACATTCCTTCTGATTTTGCACTTTTGAGTTCGGTGTTTCAGACTCTTGTTGACCAGCTGCCCGAACTATACTACCTCACAGGATACCATAATGCGTACAACTCTCGTCTAGAAGGTAGAAGCGCTCACAAAACAGGAAAAAAGTAGAAAGAACATAGAGGACACGGCGGTTTCTACTTTCTGTTCTTTCTACTTAGTCCCTGTTTTGTGAGCGCTTCCACCTTCAAGATGAACAACTACAAACCAGCCCATCTGTCGGTTCTACTGCGTACAACTCACTTTGGAGCTCCACCCGAAGAGATTCCCGAGGTCGCCTCATAGGGAAGTTTCTGACCTCCTTTAAACAATAAACAGCCTACATACCATAATTTAGGACCGAATACATACTCGCATTTTGACTTCGCTTTTGGTTCTGCAGTTCTCTTTCCATATCTTCAGTGGGGTGTGGGCACGCACACGTATGATAGTGACCGTTCCCCGACTTTAATAGTGTTATAGGTACGGGCCCAAGCAGTCCATCTTCCCTTAAGAGGATTAGTGAATTCAGAACAAACTGAAATACATTCACAGAAATATATAAACTACATCACACATCTATAAAACACGTACATGCGGAGGAAGCCGACCAGCTCATCACGGCGCACATCCTCTACACTAGCCAAAAGTCCATTTCCCAGGCATCCAGTGCGCCCAACGACCCAAGGAGGCCATGCTGGAATGACGACTGCAGGCGGGCGCCAGAGTCCCAGAAGAAAGCCTGGGGCGCCCTTTTCTGGTAACCTACGCGGGACAACCTCGTCTTGTTGAAACGGGCCTGCATCGTGAGGCGAAAAAGAAGCGTTAGCGCGCTTTCCTTGCATCCGATAACTCATGGACAGACACTTACAAGGTATGGACAAGGATACGGAAACCTGAAGGACAACTTACACACAGCCTCCCCTTGTCAGTACAACAGGATACACACTCGAAGACCAGGCTAACACACTTGAACAAAACTTTCAACACGTTTCAAGCTTTGCACAGACTACACAAATACTTTCCTGAACTATAAAACCGCTTGTGAAAAGAAGTCCTATGTGAAAATAACACGTCAAAATCGGATTCCAGTTCTGAACTTACACTTTATGAGTTGACGGCTGCCCCGAGAACATGTAAACCTTCAGCTCAAGACGCAGATCCCAAGCGCACAGAAAGTGTGCCCAAAGACCGGCCCGTCTATGGCCGCTGTCTGGCATGTCCGGCCAGCACCCAGGTTCTGGCAGCCACATGATCGTTGGTAACGCCCAAAATTCGGCAACCAGCGCTTCGGTATTTTTCCGTCCGCCCGTGTCCGGACGCACAACGGCAGCTAACCGGCTGCCAGATATTCAGTTCACTTACGGCTGCCGATGTTGAGAAACGAGAACGGCCGAAGTACGGCCTGGGGCATCCGTTTTTTCTTCTGGAAGTGTAATCGGCCGAAGCACGGCAAGCGACCGGCCCAAATATTCGTATTTTGCGGCAGTTGGTGTTCGACAGGAGACCGGCCGAGCGCGGCTGCCGTGCATTCGTTCTTTGAATGGTAAATCGCGCGTCCGGCGGTAGAGAATTCTTTTCTCTTCGGGCCCCAGTGTTATGAAGGATACCAGCCGACGTAGGGCCCCAGAAATACGTTTTCATTCGGTTATCTGTCCTAGCCGTAAATACGGCAAGCGAATGGCGGCACAGAATGTTTGCAACCGGTCTTCAAGAGTGAGACCGGCCTACGTAAGGTATTTTTTGTTACACGGTCATTTTTACGGCAAACGGCATACAGCCGAATAACGGCATGCTCCTGGGCGACGAGAATTCAATTCATGCACAGACGTGTTTGGAAGGAGACCGACCCGTTTTTTTTGCTGGGGGGAGACCAAGCCTTTAGGGAGCCGGACGACGGTGACGCGTTTTTCCTCCGCTCCGTGTTTCTATGTTTTAAATGTACGAACATCGTTTGTCAAACAGTAATGAGTGTTCTCGGTGAACGGGCAAGGTGCAAGGACTCACTGGACATTAGCAGGGAACCTTTTAGGCCATCGAAATGTCATTATTAAGACTGTCCCACACCTATTAAGACTGTCCCACACCTACGGGTAAGCTAAGCCTCGCCAGTCATCGCCGCTACCACGCGTCTGCCGCCGGCTTCGTCGACGCATCAGCTCGAGGCTATTCGCCCCATCAAGAAATGGAGAGCATTGGAGACATCGACCCGGCAGAAATGTCTGACCCGAGATGGAGATGGTTCACCAAAATAACTGGCCTTCAAGGACGTCGAGCAAGCGGCCACCATGCAGGAGCTAAACCGCCACCATGTCAAGGACTCCCCACCAAAGAAAGGCAAGTGCGAGCAAAAGCGCAAGTTATTCTGCTTACAAGTAATCTGCTAGAAGCAATGTTGCGCTATGTTGTTGGTGATAAACGTAAAAGATACTGGCTCGTGCATTGTTAGGATCAACTTCATGCCCTGCACTATGTTACTTCATGGGATTTTACGACTGCCTATTTAGAAAAAAAAATTTTTAAATTTGCGATAGCAACAAAGCCTAGCTGTTAATTTAGTTCCGATGTTTGAAGGTGAGCTTAGCTACTCTTGGGATATGACTCATTTGGTTAAACATAATCGCCAGCGTTCTAGCAAACACGGATTTTGTCAGGATTTTCCTGCTCAACGCAGATTGTTGAGTTCACGCACGATTTGGCTCTTGCAATAGATAAGCTTAAACTGGTTGACTGTATATTCTTGTACTGCAAAAAAGCAAATGATGGTGTTCCATATCAGCTTCTGCGTAGTACATTTCATCCTATGAACTGAATGAATCGGTTTTTGCATTGATATTACTATTGGCCCTATAGCTTTGATCAAAAGTACTTTGTAGTGTACCGGACTATAGCGAATGAACGTGATTCCGTATACCTGCAGCTTTATTGGAATTTAATAACATCCTGGTGTGCTGGTGTGCTGATTCAGAAAAGTTTTTGGATGTTAAACAGTGTGTTAACGGCACCTTTACAAGAAAAGCTTCAATCCAATTGAATTCGTATACCGTAAATTATGCTGCTGTGACAACGGCCGAGGAATATAAATAGCTAGGAGTTTATTTAGGGAGTGGTTAGAGGTTAAATAGGCAGGTTCACACCATAAAAGTTACGGCTGCATGAGTTACGGCTTTCTGAGACGAAATTTCAATGAACCTCCATCTAACTGAAAAGAACAACCGTATTTCACTCATGTGCGTTCAATCTTGGAGTACGCATGTGTTTTCGTGGATCCCCACACCAAAGAGCTGGTTGATACGCTCGAAAACATGCAGAATATGTCAGTGCAATTCGTATTAGGTAATTGGCACGCTCAACTTAGCATGACAGAAAGTAAAAGTAAACTGAAATGGCAGGACGTGAAATATCACCGACGAAACCACAGGTTGAATTTTTTTCGTACTATCTATCATTCGAAAACTGGAGTAGAAGGGGAGAAGTATGTCCAAGCGCCATTCTACATATCGCAAAGTGGGACCGCTAGCTTAAAGCAAATTATTACCTTCCTTTTAAGGTGATGCCTTGCACGATTCATCTTATTTTACATCAATACTGCAGTGTAATTATCTTCCACGTATGATTGCATTAACTGTTTATATTGGCGATTTTCAGCGCGCTTTGTAGAAATATTTTGTTATTTTGTCTCATATTTAATGCTTAGTGTTATGTATCTCCCTTCTGTAATGCATGAAAAGGCAAGCAGGCATCAATTAGGTAAAAAAAAATAAATAAATAAATAAATAAATAAATAAATAAATAAATAAATAAATAAATAAATAAATAAATAAATAAATAAAAATAAATAAATAAATAAACTTCCAGAGGCGCAAGTTTGCCTCCGACAGGTTCAGAACCCTACGCATTCAACCTTGACCAATAAAATATTTATTGTCCTATTCGTTGCAGTATGCAAGGTTTCCTGTATGCATGCTACCATTGCTATGCTATTGGTTTGAAACAAATTATGTAACTCTAATTTTGCGCCTTTCCTTGCGTGAACACAGAGGGATACAACTGCAGCCACCTGAAGCAGGGCGTCATTCGCAACGCGTCTAAAATTTTTTGAACGTAGTATGACATTAGAACAAAATTAAGTTGTTTTGGACTATTAAGTGGTGTGGACGTATACTCATGAAAACAACATTAAAATAGATTGAAAATGAAAGTACCTGTTCAATCCTTCTTAGGATCAGCCCTGCGCAAGTTCCTCGGAAAAGTTGATCGAGTAGAAAATGTCTTTGCAAGAAAAATGGGCAGTCAGTCAGTCAGTCAGTGAAAACTTTATTACACACCAGTCAAAAAGGGAGCGTTAGGTGCTCCCTCCCCCATCAGTCGGCCGGTACCCCTTAGGACTTGGCGGCTTCTAGGGCGAAAAACTGGACATATTTTTTGTGAAGGAGTTATAATAAATGCTCCTGATTGTTTTGTTGAGAACCAAAACGCTTCGTAAAGGCATTCACGTCGGTTTTATATACATCAAAATTGGTCAAGCAACTGTTATAAAAATATTTTATGTAGTCATAGCATGAAAGTGTTCCGGAATATTGCCCTAAAAGAAATTGGGTAAAAGCGGCGCAATTTATCGCGCTGAGATTCAACCCACTAAAGTATGCGCCTTCGGCCGCCTCCTCCCCTCCACTTCCCCAGTTTATTACAGGTAAGACCGCCCCACAGAGGATATCAGGGCCTGGACAATACATCTATTCAAGCTCTACAAAAAGAACTGAATATTTCTGTGTTTGACAGTAAAAGAGGCACAGCAATTAAAGGAACGACAATTTGTGAGCACTGTTTATTAAATGAATTTTGCTGTCAACTGAGGCTGATCAATTAGCAAGGCTGCGCTGAAAGCTCGACAGCTGGTGTGTGCGGGCGAGCTCACTTTGGTGTGGTTGCATTGGACCCAAAATGCTGGGTTTCTACTGCTTCTGCACTGCGCGAATTAGTCATCTGCTGCGCGACATGCATTGACCGGCCTCAGTACAGTTAACGTACTGTGGCTGAACTCCAATGCCCGCGGCACGGCCGTATTCCCGGTAGCTTTAGTCCGGCTGGAGTCCGACGACCGCATCTCGGCTGTCCTTCGGTGGCCGTACTTCGGCCGTACACGGGTGGCTTTGGAATTGCCGGAGCCCTACGGCTGGAATCTGGCCGTATGATCGTAAGCCGGTCGACTGGCTGACGGACACTGGGCGTTGGACAGCCATGGGAGTACGGCTGTATACGGCCAAAAGGCCCACATTTGGACATGGGCCGAACATCACTGCCGGAAAACGGCCGGACAGAAAATCACCGGCCAAAATACACCGGCCTGTTTTAGGCCAAACTGTCCTGTGCTGCCTGGGATATGATTACTTACGCCACGAAACAACACGATACCAAGACATTCTCGAAACACTCCTTCACATATATAACAAGAAATGACTTTTCAGACACATTCCAAACTCTTGAAGGGATGCTATGGTTGTTGCTTTCTTGAAAGAGAGGGATAGACCCTTCATCTCTCGTTATCTACCGACCCATTCCCCTGACAAACTGCCTGCACACGCTCTTCAAGAAGATGATTAACCGGAGTCCTTTGTACTGTCTAGAGTACAATAGTCATCTGGAGAGCTGCCAGGCACGCTTCAGGGCGGGGTGCTCTACCAACGATCAACTTGTTGCGTTGGAATCCTCCGTAAATGGCGCCTTTATGTACAAACAGTTCTGCATTACAATCTCCTTTGATATGGCAAACGCCGATAACACAGCCTGGCGATATGGTATTTTGAGTAACTTAAAGACATTAGGTGTTTCAGGCTATATGTTTCAGGCCCATTCTCGCTATATGTCTTAAACGTTCCGTATAAGAACTGGTACTGCACTTTCTAACGTACAGGTTCAGGAAAATGGCGTGCCTAAAGGCGGTGTTTTCGAGCTCGACACTCTTTATAGTGAAAATAAACCTCGCTCCGTAAGGCATTGCCACCAACGTTTCCAGTCCAGTTTATGTAGATGATGTCCAAATTTCTTTTATATCATGAATTATGTCATTCTGTGAATGCCATTCTAGCTCGGCATGAACAAACTTGCTGTCTGGCGGACACAAACGGTTTTAAACTCATCCCTGAAAATTGCTTGCGTTGTGTTCAACCGTGTGCGAGAGATGTATGTAGACACTGACATTACTATAAACGGAGTGTCGATTCCTGCTTAAAAGAAGCCCAAGTTTTTAGGCCGAATATTCGACAACAAACTAAAACTTCTTTTACATCTTAAAATGTGTATGCAAAAATGCCTAAAAAGTATGAATATTCATACAGTCCTCTCACACCAATCCGACGGTGCAGACAAGCAGCTCCTCCTGCATCTTTATACTGCAATGGTTGGACATCGCTCCGACTACGGCAGCGTCGTGTATCGCTCGGCAACGAAAACGGCACTAAAAATGTTTGACCTGGCTTTGCACATGGCACTTTGCCTTGCTTGTGGCGCCTTTCGCACTAGCCCTGTAGAAAGCTACTATGCAGAGTGTCACAAATGGTTCCTGTATCAGAAGAGAAAACAAACTGACATGTTCTATGCTTCCTAAAATCGTGTCTATGACAAATCGTCTGAATGACAAATCGTGTCTATGACAAATCATACCTTTATCTTGATGATTCATGATGCATCCTCACAGCATCTCTATATAAACCGTCTATCTGTTTCCGTGAAGTTCCCTCTCGGATTGAGAGCAGAAGCTTCTGAGTTAGCAGTATCGTTTTCACATACCCAAAAGACACCTATCATTGACATGTTTGCCCCATGGCAACACAGGAATGTTTCTGGTGACTGGTCGTTTTTGCAATTGGAGAAAAACAGGGCACCAAGGGCAGCTATTATGCAGAATTTCCTGTTCCTGCTGGAAAACATAAGTCTGCAGAGTTTTAGTGCTTCGCATCAAATACAGCTGATGCTGTTTCTTGATTTGCGCACGCACCAAACGTACATGCGGGAAGAAGAATAGGCTCCCACAACATCGTTTTTACGGCTGATGCACACGGAAGTTCCTTTTACATCACATTGTTCAACATCAAATTTAAAGTCCATAGTGTGCACGGATACTCTGAGCGTTGTACGTACACTATTGTCCAGAAAGGGCTAAAACAATAATGTAATCAATCTGGTTTTTAGCCTCTTTGGCGGTAAACTACTCAACACCTAAATATATATGTTTGGCTCCCGGTCATGGTGGAACAGAAGCCAGGGAAAAGGCAGATCAAATGGTCACTACTGCTACACTCTCCTGTACAGTTCAGATAGCAACCGTGCCTACACAGACATGAAGCCACGCATCATACACAAAGTTCGCAAAAATGGCGAACACACTGGAGTGAACACACAGATAGCAAGTACACGCAAAATGACTTGGTATCATAGACTACAGATTCGTACACAGACACCATGAAGATAGCTAAGATTGGCTGCGGATACGCCATACACATGTAACACACTTCACGTGCTCACTAGATCTCCAAGACCTATTTGTAGCAGGTGTGGAGACGGCCTATCCGTGAGTAACATCCTAGTTGAATGCAAGACATTCGACATTACACGATGAAAACACTTCGGAGAACTCTACAGAAAACATATTTCGTTACATCCGTCATTCGTTTTTGGATGTAATGTCATGTTTTCAGTTCAACGGCACATTTGGTTTCTGTCAGAGGTTCAGTTCTTACACGTAATATCATACCACCCATAGTTTACCCTGTGTTCCTATACACAAGCCACTTATTCATTCTTTTAAACGTTCGTGGTCTTTTCTCTGGCACGGTACACCAGCTGTCCTCATTGCATATGATTTTACTTTTGTTCACTCGAACTAATTTTAGTTGTCACCTATTCATCACAACACTTCTAGGCCCTCTCTACCCTAGTTTGCCTTGCGAACTGAACATTCAAACATCATCAGCAGCAGGAGTTTGTACCCAAAGCGCGTATTCATCAAGACGTAGTAAAGAAGGGGTGATAATCTAGAAGATTTATGGAAACAGCTAACGTAGAGTAAGTTTCTGTGAAGTGAATTTTGACATCCTTTTGAATGCAGCTGAATAGCTAAAATGAGAGATATACAGCGTTTTCAGACATTTCCCAGTTGAAGAAAATTTCGTCCTGGTCCTGGATACTGACCCGGGACAACCGCTGAACTAGAGCAATCGCTCTACCAACTGCGCTAACCAGGTGGCTAGAAGTTTGTAGCGTGAGAAGAGTTGTTCAACGACTGAAAGTGAAAGACTTGTGTTAATCTATCCAATTTCGATAAATCAATAAGGTGGATTAGATTCTATGAAGGAAAGTTTGACATCCACCTGAATGCCGCTAAACGGCTGCAAAAGAAATCTATACAGCTTTCTGAGAAACATCACAGTTCAAGAAAAATTCGTCCTGGATATGGTTTCAAAACGGTGAGCAGCGCCCTACTGGAGCAGCGGCTCTACCAGCTGAGCTAACCAGGACGCTAGCACTTGTTAGCACCAGAGCGAATTGATCAATAACTCGAAATGAAGGAAAGGTGCTCATCAACTAAGTTTAGGGAACTGTTTATGTTGAAATAAGTTTGTATGAAGGAAAGCGACACATCCACCTGAATGCAACCGAACGGATACAAACAAAATTTATTCCTTTTTTCGGAAACTTCGCATTTGAAGAAAAAGTCGTCCGAGTCTAGCATTCAAACCCGTGAACAACGCCTAATCTAAGCATTGGGCTTAAGCAACTCACCCACCCAAAATTTAGCAGTATTTTGTGCGAGAGCGAATTGATAGCGACCCCGAAGTGCAGAGCATGTGCTACTCGAGCAATTTTTGGTAATCACCAACGGATTGAGTAAGTTTCTATGAAGAAAAATTTGACATCTACCTGAATGCAGCCAAACGACTAGAAAGAAAAGCTGTAGTTTTTCAGAAACTTTGCAGTTGAAGAAACATTTTTCCAGGTCCAGGATTTGAACACGGCACCACTGCTTAACCGGAGCAGTAGCTGAGCTGTCCATGAGAATTGTAAGTTTTAGCCCGAAAGCAAATTGATCGACTCTATGTGAAGGAATGGTGTTAATCTATAGGTTTTTATCAAGCAAAGTTTGACAACCAGCTGAATGAAGCCAAACGGCTAAAAAGGAAAGTTACACTGCTTTCTGAGAAACTTCGCAGTTGAAGAAAGTTTCTCCTGGGTGCAGGATTCGAACCCGCGACACACGGCTTAACAAGAGCAGTAGCTCTACCAACAGAGCTAACCAGGAGGATAGAAATTTGTAGCACGATGGCGAATTGACCAAGAACGCCAAGTGAACGACAGGTGTTAATAGACCAGATTAAAAAAATTACAAAGGTGGAGTATTTTCTATGAAGGAAAGTTTGACACCCACTGAATGAAGCCAAACGAATACAAAAGAAAGCTATACAGCTTTCTCAGAAACTTTGCAATTGATGAAAAATTCAACCTTGTTCATTATTCAAACACTTGACGACCGCTTAAGCGGAGCTGTCACTCTACTAATTGAGCTAACCATAAGGCTAGCCATTTGTAGCGCGAGATCGAATCGATAAACAACTTGAAGTTATGGACAGATGTAAATCCACCGGACTTACGAAAATTCCCAAGGTATAGGAAGTAGCTAGGATGGAAAATTTCACATCCAGGTGAATGCATCAAACCCATTGCAAATGAAAGCTACACTGATTTCTCAAAAACTTCGCATTTGAAGAAAAAATTGTCCTCGCCGAGCATTTGAACTCGGGACCACATGTTAACCGGAGAAGTTGCATTACCAAACTGAGCTACCCAGGAGGCTAACAGTTTGTAGGGCGAGAGGGAATTAATCAACAACTCGAAGTGAAGGAATGGTGATAATTGATCAGAGTTAGCGAAATCCCCAACATGGAGTAAGTTGCTGTTACGCAAAAGTTTGACATCTTTCTCACCGCAGCCAAAAGGCTTCAAAGCGACCTCTACAGTATTCAAAAACGTCGCAGTTGAAGAAAATTTGTATTGGTCCAAGATTCGAGCCTGGGACCACCGCTTAACCGGAGCAGTCGCTCTAGCACCTCAGTTAACAAGGAGGCAAGCAGTTTGTAGCATTAGAGCGAATTGATCAACAACTCGAAGTGAATAACAGGTGTTAATCTACCGGATTTAGGCATTCCCGTGGTAGCGTAAGTTTCTGTGAAGAAAAACTTGACATCCACCTGAATACAGCCAAACGGCTACAAAAAAGCTGTACAGCTTTCCCAGAACTTCGAAGTTTAGAAAAATATGGTTCGGTACAGGATACGGATCCTGGACCACCATTTAAGCGGAGCAGTCGTTCTAACAGCTGATCCAACCAGCAGGCTAGCAGTTTGTAGCGCGAGCGCGAAGTGATCGACAGCGCAAATTAAAGAGGTGTTAATAGGCCGGATTTAGATAAATTGCAATGTATAGTAGGTATCTATGATGTTAAGTTTCACATGCACCTAAATACACCAAGACAGCTACGAAAAAGTTATAGAGCTTTCTCAGAAACATCGCTGTTTGAAAAAAAAATTTGCCCTAGTCCAGGAATACAACACGGGACTACCAGTTAAACAGAGCAGTAGCTCTACCAACTGAGCCAACCAGGAGGCAAGCAGATGCTAGTGAGACAGCACATTCATCAACAACCGAGGCGAAAAACACGTGTTAATCGGTCAGATTTATGGAAATCCTCATGGTTAGCGCGTTTCTCAAAAGAACATATTTGATATACCCCTGAATGTAGCCAAATGGCTAGAAAGCTATACAGCTTTCTGGGAAACCTTGCAATTGTAGAAAATTTTGTCTGGTTCCTGGATTTGAGCCAGGAACCACACCTTGACCACAGCAGTCGCTCTTCCAACTGAGCTAACGAAGAAGCTAGCAGTTGGTACAGTGAGAGTGAATTAATCAACCCAGATTTATCCAAATTACAAAGGTGGGGTAAGTTTTTATGAAGGAATGTTGGACATCCACACTATTCAGTTCAAAAGAAAGATACAAAGCTTTCTGAGAAACATTGCAGTTGAAGAAAAATTTTTCCTTGTGCAGGATTCCAACCCCCGACCAACACTTCACCGGAGCAGTCGCTCTCCCAACTGAGCTAACAAGGAGCCTAGCAGTTTGTAGTGCGGGAGCGAATTGATCAACCTCTCGAAGTGAAGGACAGGTGTTAAATAACCAGACTTGGGAAATCTCTAAGGTGTAGCAGGTATCTATGTAGTGATGTTTGACATCCACCTAAATTCAGCCAAACGGCTACG
This sequence comes from Haemaphysalis longicornis, assembly GCA_013339765.2. Lineage (NCBI taxonomy): Eukaryota > Metazoa > Arthropoda > Arachnida > Ixodida > Ixodidae > Haemaphysalis > Haemaphysalis longicornis. The sequence goes on along the minus strand of JABSTR010000764.1, from coordinate 25,536 downwards.
AAGGTAAGCTATCCAGATTTCTCAGAAACTTCGTAAATGAAGAAAATGTTGTTGCGGTTCAGGAACCGAAACCGGGACCACCACTTAACCGGAGCAGTTCCTCTACCAACTGAGCTAACCGCGAGGCGAGCAGTTTGTAGGGCGAGAGTGAATTAACTAACTCGAAGTGAAGGAAAGGAGGTAATTGACAAGTTAGTGAAATCACAAAGGCGGAGTGAGTTGTTTTAATGGAAAGTTTGACATCCTTCTCAACGCAGCCAAACGGCTTCAAAGGAAAGCTATACAGTTTTGAGAAACTTCGCAGTTGAAGAAAAATTTGTTTTGGTCCAGCATTCCAACCTGGGACCACCGCTTAACCTAAGCAGTCGCTCTGTCAACTGAGATAACCAGGAGGCTAGCAGTTTGTAGCGCAAGAGCGAATTGATCAGCAATTCGAAGTGAAGAAAATGGGCTATTCGACCCGATATAAAGAAATCCGCAAGGTGTAGTGGGTATTTATAAGAAGAGTTTGTCATCCACCTAATGCAGCGAAACGAATACAAAGGAATCCTACACACGATTCTCAAAAAATTTGCGATTGAAAAAATTTTGACCTTGTCCATTATTCGAACACTGGACCACCTCTCAACCGGAGCTGTCGCTCTACTAACTGAGCTAACCAGGAGGCTGGAAGTTTGTAGCATCAAAGCAAAATGAGAGTGAAACTCGAAGTGAGGAACAGTTGTTAATCAACCAGATTTAGGGAAATCCACAAAGTGGAGTAAGTTTCTGTGAAGGAAAGTTTGGTATACACAAGAACTCAGTCAAACAGGTACAAAAAAATACACCATCTTTCAGTGGGGAACCCTGATGAAGATGCGAAGCATCGTGGCGGTTCCGTGTGGTTCTATTGTGTTGCCGTTATGTTGAGTGATCTGGTTATTACTAGCGCCAGAGCGAATTCTGCGTTCGGGTCCACACCGGTGTCAAAGGCACGCAAGTGCTGTTGTGTTACGGTGAGTTGTCGGTGGTTTTCGAGGCGCCGAAACTCGTCCATCATGTTCTTGTCGTTGTTGTCTTTGTGTTATTATCGGTAGTCTCCGTCAGCTTTGGTGAGTTAAAGGTTGTTGACATTGGTGCACCAGCTGAGAGCAATGTACACGCCCTCCTCTTCGCAGCTTTGTCTTCTCGTACTTCTTCATCGGCGGTTCCCCTATGGAAAGATGACGACGGGGGTTGAACGCGAACCTATCTCGTGATGAATAATTTGTCGATGTTGTCTCTGTGGTAGAATCGGTAGTCTCCGTCAGATTTGGTGAGATAAAGGTTGTTGACATTGGTGCACCAGCTGAGAGCAATGTAAACGTCCTCCTCTTCGCAGCTTTGTCTTCTCGTTCTTCTTCTTCTTCAGCGGTTCCCCTACAGGAAGATGACGACGGTGGTTGAATGCGAACCTATCTCGTGATGGATTGTATGGTTGGCCAATCTCTAGGGGCATTCTGCCACAATCAGCATCAGAGGTTGTTGCTGGTTTAGCTGCAAGGCGCGTGGCGCTTCCCGCCACAGCTTTCACACGGAAAATTCAGCATCCCCCTCTAACGTTTTCAGTTCGTCGTTTCCGTTGACGTTCAGCTTCGCGTGCCTTCGTTGTATCAGTAGCTTCTTGACGTAGTTTGAATGAGTCAAAAACATAAGGCGTGTTCGAAGCACTTGCTCCTGTCCCAGATTTGTAGCGTAGTGGGAAGGGCACCGCGTACCTCCCGTTGCGGCCAAAGAGTCGTGGGATCGAAACCGGGCGCCGCTGACTATTTCTTTTTTTATAGTGCAGTACCGCGGAGCTGTGGGTGGAAGGGGGTGAGTTGCGCATGCGCAGTGAGCGTGTGGACGGCGCCGCCATCAACGATGGAGGACCAGTCGAGCCTAAGAAATGCTCCGCATTTACGATGCTCTATACCTTTCTCAGAAACTTTGTAGTTGAAAAACTTCGTCCTGGTCCACGATGCCAACCCAGCACCACTGCTTAGCCCGGAGAAGTCACTTTACAAACTCAGCTAACAAGGAGGCTAGCAGTTTTAGCGCGAGATCGAATTGATCAACAACATGAAGATATGGAGAGGTGTTAATCCCCCAGATTTAAGGAAATCCTGAAGATGGAGTAAGTTTATATGAAGGGAAGTGTGACATCCACCTGAATGCAGTCACATGACTTAAGCGGATAGATACAAAACTTTTTGAGATAAATTTCAGTTTGCATAAAAATTCGTCCTGGTCTAGGATTCGAGCCCGGAACCACCCCTTAACCGGAGCAGTCGCTCTAACAACTGATTTGCGAGGAGGCCAGCAGTTTGTTGCCCAAGAGTGTATTGACCAACTGGTACTGAAGAACAGCTGTTAACGACTAGATTTAAGGAAATTCCCAAGGTGTAGCAAGTTTGTATGAAGAAATTTTCACATCCAGCTGAAAGCAGCCAAACCGGTGAAAAGGAGACCTATACAGCTTTCTCAGAAACGTCGCTGTTGAAGAAACATTCGTCTTCGCCCAGAATTTGAGCCGCGGACCACCACCTAATCTCAGCAGTCACTCTACCAACACAGCTAACACAGAGGTTAGCTTTTTGTAGATCAATAGCGAATTGATCAGGAACTCGAAAATTGATGAACCGGGGTAAATCGACCAGATTTAGCAAATCTCCAAGGTGGAGAAGTTTCTATAGAGGAAAGGTTTGACATCCGCCTGAATGCTGCCAAACGGCTACAAAGAAAAGCTATACAGCTTTCTGATAATCTTCTCAGTTGTACAAAGATTCATCCTGGTCAGGGATTCTGACCCGGGACCACCACTTAACGGGAGCAGTCGCTCTACCAACGGCGCTAATCCAGCCGGCTAGTCAGTTTGTAGCGCGAGAGTGAATTGACAACACCTCGAAGTGAGACCGGTGTTAATCGAACAGATTAAGCGAAATCCCCAAGGTGAGCAACTTTCCAAGAAAGGGAAGTTTGACATTTACATGAATGCAGCCAAACGACCAGAAAGGAAAGGTATCCAGCTTTCACAGAAACGTTTCAACTGAAGAACAATTCCTCCTGGTCCAGGATTCGAACCCGGGCCGCCGCTTAACACTAGCCATCACTCTCCGATCTCAACACAGCAGGAGGCTAGCAGTTTGTAGCGCGAGAGTGAACTGATCTAAAACTAGAAGTTAAGAATAAGTGTTAATCTGCCAGACTTAGGGCATTCCCTAAGATTGAGTAACTTTCTGTTAAATAAAAGTTGACATCCAACTGAATACAGCCAAACAGCTACAAACGAAAGTGTTAGAGTTTTCTCAGAAACACCCCAGTTGAAAACAAAAGCGTCCTATTCCAAGATTTGAAGCCGGGTCCACCAGGCAACGGAGCAATCGCTCTGCCAACTGAGCTAACCGGGACGCTAGCATATGCTAGTAAGAGAGCGAATTCACAGGAAACTCAAGTGGAAAACAGGAGATAATCGAGCAGATTTATTGAAATCTACATGATGGAGTACGTGTCTTTAAAGGAAATGTTTAACATCCACCTGAATGCAGGCCAGAGAATAAAAAGCTAAACAGCACTCTCAGAAACCTTGCAGTTGTAGAAAAATTTGTCGTGGTCCTGGATTGAAACCCGCGACCAGCACTTAACCGGAGCAGCCTCTCTCCCAACTGAGGTAACCAGGAGGCTAGCACTTGTATCTCGACAGCGAATTGATCAACCTCTTAAAGAGAAGGACAGGTGTTAATTGACCAGATTTTGGGAAATCGCCAAGGTGTAGTAGCTATCTTTGAAAGAATGTTTGACATCCACCTAACTTCAGCCAAACGGCTACAAAGGTAAGGTATACAGCTTTCTGAGAAACTTCGCAGTTGAGGAAAAATTCGTTCAGGTTCTGGATTCGAACCCGAGCCCACCACTTCACCAGAGCAGTCACTCTAACAACTTAGATAACCAGTAGGCGAGCAGTTTTTAGGGCAAGAGTGGATTAACCTGCCACTCAAATTGAAGGACAGGTGGTAATTCACCAGAGTTAGCGAAATCCCCAAGGTGGATTAAGTTTTATGAAGGAAAGTTTGACATCCACGTCAATGCAACTGAAGGGCTACAAAGGAAAGCTATACAGTTTTCAGAAACTTCGCAGTTGAAGAAAAATTTGTTTTGGTCCAGGATTCAAACCTGAGACCACCGCTAAACCGGAGCAGTCACTCTACCAACTGTGCTAACCAGCGGGCTAGCAGTTTGCAGCGCGAGAGCTAATCGATCAGCAAGTCGTAGTACAGGTCTTAAATGACCACATTTAGGGAAATTCCCACAGTGGAGTACGTTTATGTGAAGGAAAGATTGATATCAACCTCAAATAAGCCAAAGCGACAAAAAAGCTATGCTGCTTTCTCCGAAACTTTGCAGTTGAAAAATTTCTTCGTGGTCCACACTTCGAACCTGGGACCACCACATAACCACAGAAGTCGTTTTACAAACTCAGATAACCAGGAGGCTAGCAGTTTGTTGCGCGAGATCACATTGATCAACGACTTGAAGTGATGGACAGGTGTTAATCGACCAGATTTAGGGAAATGCCCAAGGTGGAGTAAGTTTTTATTGAAGAAAGTTTTACATCCACCTGAGTGCAGCCAAACGACCACAAAGGAAAGCAATGCAGCTTTCTGAGAAACTGTGCATTTGACCAAAATTCGCCAAAAAAAAGGATTGAGGCCGTGACCTCTCCTTAACCGGACCAGTCGCTCTACCAAAATGAGATAACATGCAGGCGAGCAGTTTCTTGCCCAAGACCGTAATAATCAATTCGTAGTTAAGAACAGGTTATAATTGACCAGATTTAGAGAAATCAAGTAGGTGTAGTATGTTTCTTCGAAGGAAAGTTTGACATCCACCTGAACCCAGCCAAACCGCGGCAAAGGAAAGCCACAGAGCTTTTTCAGAAACTTCTCTGCTAAAACAATTCGTCCTTGTCCAGGATTCTAACCAGGAGCCACTGGTTAAGTGGAGCAGTCGCTCTGCTATCTAAGCTCTACTCGAGGTGAAGGACAAGTTTTAATCGCGCAGATTTACCCAAATCGCGTAGGCGGAGTACGTTTTTATGAAGAAATGTTTGAAATCCAAATAAAATCATCCAAATGGCTATAACAAAAACCTACAGGGCTTTCTCAGTAACTTCGCAGTTACAGAAAATGTTGACCTGGTCACGGATGCTGACCCGGGTGATGGACAACTCCAAGTGAAGGACGAGTGCTAATCGACCAGATTTAAGGCCTTCCCGAAGTTCGAGTAAGTTTCTGTGAGGAAAAATTTGACATCCCCTTAATTTCAGCCAAACGGCTAAAAAGGAAAGGTATACAATTTTCTCGGAAACTTCGCAGTTAAAAAATGCGTCCTAGTCCAGAATTTGAGGCAGGGACCACCAGTTAAATAAAGCAGTCACTCTAACAACTGAGCTAATCATGAGGCTAGCAGATGCTGGGGAGATAGCACATTCATCAACAATTCGATGTTTAAAACAGCTGTTAATCTACCTGAGTTAGGGAAATCTCTATAGTGGAGTACGTTTATCTATTGAAAATGCTTGACATCCTCCTGAATGCATTCAAACTACTAGAATGCTATACAGCTTTCCTAGAAACCTTGAAATTGTAGAAAAATTCGTCCTCGTTCAGGCTTCGAACCCGTGACCACGCCTTGGCCGGAGCATTCGCTCTACCAACTGAGCTATCCAAGAGGCTAGCAGTTTGTAGTGTGAGAGCGAATTGATCAACAACTCGAATTGAAGGACCGGTGTTATTCGACCAGATTTAGGGAATTGCCTCAGGTGGAGTATGTTTCAATGAAAGTAAAGTTTGGCTGCATTTAGGTGGATGTCAAATGTGTAAACAAATGTGCCCCCTCTTTTATGATCTAATACACTACAGGCATAGCCGACTAACCATGCCAGACCGATGTGACCTTAAGGATTGCGCTAAAAACAGTGCATTTTTAGCGCTTCGGTTCCCATCGTTGGCTCTCAATTGAAATCCTTACTTAAGCTTTCGCCGGACCACCGATGGTCAAAAAACATTGTTCACCGATTCGAATAAACACTTAAGAAAAATTCATAGCGTAAGCTCTATTTTTAACTAGTTTTAGTTGAAAGACACATCCATTATATCAATTCTTTCGGCCTGGTCCCCACCATAGCACTCATGTCGCAGCCATGTCAAGAAATTCCGGCTTCTTGTGGTTAACCTAACGACGACCGGGTCATTTCAGCCGACCCCGTCCGCAAACACAGGCTAAAAGGCAGACGGCTGGATGGTACTGTCACTTGGTATTCTTCATTGTCCTTGTTTAGGAGTAAGTATCTGTACTTGGACCTCAGCTGATTTCATGTTCGCGCTGAGGTCCAATTTTCATTTTTATTAAGAATTGGTGTTGCTTTGTGTGTTAGAGAGCGAGAACTATTAAATTTGTGCATATTAATGAACGGCCTCTATTAATTACTGTATAATAACATTGGAGACATCAAAAATCTAGGACTGCTAATAATTTATTGCTAAACTGTTTGAATAAAAGGCTTTCTTATATTAGAGCGTGAATTACCTGGTGGGAGACCGAGTGAAACGAAACGAGGAATTGACACCTAATGCGTGACTATTCAAAATTTTGCGGTCTGTTGAAAGCAGATCAGAACTATCAAAGGAGCCGCACAATTTTTTTGTTATTTCTAATAACTGAGAACGGGTTTCTTTTTGTGTTTTTGTTTAGGTGGGTGCTTCAGTTGCTTAATATGCGGTTTGGCGAAGCTTTCTTTGGCAAAGCCGCCTTCATTTGGCAGAACCCCTCCATTTATAATGTACTGATTCGTTTTTTCTATTAGTATTTTATCCAACAAAAAGTCTGACAAAAATTTGAAACAACCGTTGAGTGCTTGTTTGCTGACCATAAACCTTAAAACCTCTATTGTAGATATTGCGTCCCAGCAAAAGCTCGCAAAAGGAACCCTTGTTTTCTTTAAAGTGTGCTCTGGTCATCCTTTGGTGATTTGCTTCAAAATAACGCAACTACGCGTGCATAAATCTTAACAGTGTAGTTTTTACTACTAAACGATTCTGGCAAATAAAAACAAAATAGGTCGCAGGTTGTGACAAAACACATCTACGCTAATAACTTTTGCTAGCTTCAGGGAATGACTAATCCACGTAGCGAAGCTTAGCCCGATCCGCGAAGTTCATGGTTCCTTGCAGTTTGTTACTCTCAAGAAAGCTCACTGATAATAAAACTTCACTTGTCGCCGCTTGTCAGTCAGCTTTTGATGCGAAATAGTTTATTAGTACGACCACAATATACAATGGGGAACATTTTCACAATGTTTTATGCTCCTTCTAAAATTTGAAGTACGATACGATGTCAATAGTAGTCCTTGAACCGCTCTCAATCATTAAAGATTGTGAAAAAGTCGGTAAACTGCTACTAAAAATCTATTACAAAAACAAAAAACCCTTAGAAAAAGGAAAGAGGCTCTGTAAGCTACCTCAGGACACCCTTAGAAGAAAGGGTCCGTCGTCAGTGCCCCAGTGCCCCTAGAGGACAAGTGTGGGTCCCAAAAACCGCTACTCTTGATGCGAGACGTATATCACAATAATCGGTAGGTTGTACAGTCAATCAAATATATGCATTGGAAATATTTGAAGCATAATACCATCTGCAAAAAAGAATGACTATGAAGCAGACAAACTTAGAGCACCTATTCTTATTCTGATGGGAACGAGGCGAACTGTTTTTGGTTGAGATGCATCTGGTACGCCATAGCAAATGCGCATTTGTGGAAGCTCTCTTACAGTGCGCACGCATGCCCTGTTCATTTTTATTGTTTTTGTTACACTTCTTCGATTGCGGTGCCAAAACAACCACAAGGTACAAAAAAGTAACTTTTAACCTTGAATGGTACGAGGATTTTGATCATCTTTGTAATAAACAGCACACTTGAGAGAAGGTTGTTTGTGGTGAGGAAGGTGAAGATTGTGAAAAAGTCGGTAAAGTGCTACTAAATATCTCTTCAGAAACTGAGTACATTTTGTTTGCCGATGGAGTTTGCGCTGGCGCTTTCAACCTTCATGTTAAGCTGGGAATGATTACAACTTGTTTACGTGCGGAGTACATTTAGGACCACACAATGTCCTTCCGCATTCATTCGCATAGAATTTGCCATGGCTAAATGCACACAAGGGCAGGCAGGATTGCAGCTTGTGTCTGGAGAACAGACAGAGTTTGGGTGAGTCGTCTTACCCATTGATTTACGACCATGACTACGGGAAGACAGCGCGGTTTACACACGGACACAGGGAAGAGTACTTGACACACCCGAGCGCTGATTTTATCTGGGCGTGTTCGTTTAACATGATTAGGGGAAGACAGCGCGGTTTAACATGGACACAGGGAAGAAAACTTGACACACACGAACGCTGGCCCCGATAGCCACGTTAGTGCATTTGATTTACGACCGTTTTCTTTTACAACACTCTAACAGAAAAGAAGCGCAGAATGCAAGGAAAACAGGCACACAAAGCAGTAACATACACAGGTAAAACCTATACAGTCTTTGCTAGCAGAAAATGGGTAAACTGCTTAAGATTTGTCAGTGACTTCATTACTAGAAGCCATTCCGGAGGGTCAGGCTGAGTCTTCCAAACCTCTAAAATCAAACGAACAGTTTCCCTAAAGTATTCTTTGCAAGAGTTAGCATCAACATTGTGCTGACGTATAGCACTGCGAGATTTCTAAATGCCGTGCAGAGCCAGAACCATGAGCAGATCGTACGCCCATCCGCCTCATTCTCGATGGGTATAAATCAGATTTCATGGGCGTGTAGATGGAAATATTTATTTAAAGTTCGCTGAAGGGCGTCCAAAATGAAGACCCCACCTTGACATTCTAAAAACACGTGTTCTACTGTTCCTGGCTTTTTTGCTCGGATAACAGTCAATTCCCCATAAAATTTACAATTCTTTCTCTTTCTGCCATGTTTTGACTGGAAGCACAACCTGGTTACGTTGAAAAGGAACGTTTTAACAATTGGCGTACCGCCATATTTGGCTACAATCGTGGGGTAGTACCTGAGAGCCAAATAGCTTACTCCCTCGCCTATAACTGTGCGGAGTACATTTGGACCTCCCAATGCCCGTCCACGTCCATCAGTGAACACACCACTGTTAAGCAAAAATCATGCGAAATTTGATTTGAGCGGTTAGTTGCAGTTTAATTTAGGGAATAATCACTGTGCAACTTACGACTCAAATGGAATGACGGAGGGAGTGCGAATGGTCTGTCACTCGGGTGCAAATTGGGTGTCATTTTGAAGTGCCGTTTTCCGCCCCCTCACCATCATTCATAGAGTGGAGACACTGCAATTTTTAACCTGTCAGACGGTTTGTAACATAAAAACCATGTTTGTTAACCTAAATGATGCGGTCTCTACAAATGGTTCAGACATTTTTAATTTAGATAACATACAGGCATCGGATTATCAAAAGAGATTTGTAAAACTAGCGGCTGAATTTTACTACACAGGAGGAAATACCATTTATTTTATTGATTGATTGATTGATTGATTGATTGATTGATGGATTGATTGATTGATTTATCATGATTGATTGATTTATAGATTGCTGGGTAGCCGCCTTTGCTATGTGGCGCAGCACATTCAAAGTCCCCGGATTACTTTTTACCGCCTGGGGTTTGTTAGCACAATAGAATCTTAAAACATCGATGTTTTCGGTTTTTAGATACTTCAGAAAAACAGCTGCCGCTGGTGGGATGAACCCGACGTTCTTAGACTCAGCAGCACAATGCTATAGCTACTCGGCCAACAAGGTGGGTGGCCAAGTAAAAAGTATTTTCAATAAAGCCACACTTAGGTCAAAATAAAAGTTATTGCATATAAATCATTACACACCAACATACAAAAATACCACTCGTACGCGCTTGTTTAGTAATATAAGATATAAAATTAAGAAAACAAGAAGACCAGAGCCGGCACCACTCACTATACCGCGTAATTTACGCCGGAAGTGGCTGAAAGTGGCTAAGAAATGTTCGGGTTACAAATATTTGTTGGATTTATTGAATTTAAACCAGGTTCTAGCGGATATTTTAAAAGTGAATTAGACGTTATGCATACTGCACTGTTTATTCTTTACATGGAAATATCGTGACATGGTCGAGTTGTTCGAGCAAGCGTTTCGCATTCTAAAAAAAACATTTTGTTTGAAAACTTCGGTGTACCGGGATGCCCACTGAAGTAAATAAGTGCAGTTTTCTTCCGGGGTATGAGCCCTGCGCTAATCATTCTTCCGGTGTCCCTTGCAGCAATTTCAACTAAGGGCCTGCGCAATGCGTGCAGCCTTGGTAACATTTGATTTTAAATCCGTGTTTCATACCGTGTGGAACCTCAGAGCTGCTGCCTAAGGAGGAAAGCTATCAGCGTACCTTTATTAGTCACACTCTAGCCTTCCTAGCATAGTATAATTTGCGCGTTTGTGCATATAATAAAAGACTATTACCAAACGCACATAAGCATTTTGGAAATTGACGCATTTCTTTACGTGTTTTACAAAAAAAAGTACAGCTAAACCAAAATTATACATCATCGTGTCGGACCCCGGGGAGAGTTTGCCACCCTTTCGCAGTAAAAATACGCCACCCTACAACATTTTTACTGGAAAAAAGCTGAAGTAAGCATTGCTCTGTTATCAAGTTATGCATGTCCATGGTGGACAGAAAAATGTTTCAATATCACGTATTACGATGTCATCGTTGCGTAAGCAGATTTAACGCCCCTTTACGTAGAGCGAAAGACAACGCAGTGGTAACTCAGGCCCGCAGGGTGGCAGCGGACACACTTCAATATCATAGCCAACTATCCTTCTTTGGACAACGTACATCGAATGATGTTCAGCGACGAAAACTTACTTTACTGCTACGATACTCTTCAATAGTGTAGTGGCGTCATGTTGAATAACAGCGTTATTTTTTTGTACACTCCCGCACAAGAACGACTGCGCAGATACTGCTCACTCCTGGTATGGGCCAATAATAGCTTAACATAAAAAGGCCTCCCGCCACCAGTACACCAGTCTCTCCAAAGGGAAGCCGTAACTTTTACATTACCGGAGTTTGTTTTTTGGACAACCACGTTACAAAAGCACACTGCACTGCGCACGTCCCCATCGCTAAACAGCCATCAGCGTTCACGCCACCACTCATCGGGCGGTGTTACCTACGTGTGTCAGTGTTACGGGCGCTGAGGTACTCGAGGAAGACGCGTAAGGCCAGCTGAGTTGCGGCATCGGCGTTTGTCAGCTGGACGCTAACGCCCGCAAGTCGCCAAAGCGCGGATATTGGTCAACCTGACAAAATACGAAGAAGCCCTAGGACTCACCGAACATCGTAGACAAAAACAATATTGAAATCATTCCACCCAAAACGCAAAAAAGTTTCAACATCTTCCGGAGAGGAACCCTGAGTAGCAAGCGAAGCAGCCATGGGGTTGACTCAAGTTCCCATTTCTTTGTCGTTCCGTTAAGTTGAGGATCAGAGGTACCAATATATTTTCCCTTTTATCATCGTGGTTACTACTAAACTTTTCACTTACCGGAACTACGACATAGGAACTTGTATTGACAACATTTTGTCAATTGAGCGCGAGCTCCTTTGACGCGCGCTTTGTTGTGGAGCCCCCGCGCGTGTGATATATTCCGCGAAGCTACAGTGGCGCCCCCAGCGGAGTATGCAGCGGCACCATCGCGCCTCTAACCCTAAGGTACTTCGCATTATCGCGCGCGGGGACGCACGTGTTGCCATCGGTTGCGCAATCTCGGAGAGGAGAGGAGCTTTGAAGGAAGGAAGGAAGGAAGGAAGAAACTTTATTAAGAAACGATGGCCCGAAGCCACTGGGTAATGAGGAGGGCAGGAAAAACGCTTGTAATGTCCAGTCATCGAGGCCGCACAGACGAAGCAACACAGTGGTGTCAAGGTGTCCTTGACCTGCCAAGAGGGCCGAATCCACAATTCGTATGAGTGAACCACACCGGGCGGTGTTGGGGGCCAAGCACAGCAAGGCCCGGGCAAGACCAGACGAGGTGCGGAAGGTCTGGTTTCGATGTGCCATGGCATGCATAGCAGAGCACATGGGGGTCTAAGTGAGAAGGGGAGGAATTGGGAGCAGATCCGGCCTGTTAATGTCTTGCGAAGTCTACAGACGGGGAGTTTTTCGCCGCGGTTGACATCGGAGATCCTGCCGGCAGTATGTTGTTACCTTGATGGTTTTTGTCGTCCCGGGGCTCAAAGTGATTGTGTCGTTCCTGCCACCATGCGACGATGTCGGCAGTTGTGGCGAAAGCGGAACGGCCCCGGTTGAGAAAAACCTGGGCACTGCGAGATAACCCTGAAGGCAGCGGATGCGGGTTCTGGGGTACTGCATATGACTGTGCCGGGCATGTCGGCGCTGCTGGCGCTCCTCGTCAGGATCGAAGTGGGCTCTGCTGTCAATGGTCTCCCCGGGCTAACGGCGGTGCGACGAAAATGTCTCGCTCGCCAGCCTGTGGGCGCTTTCATTACCAGGGATGCCCTCCTATGGCCAGGGATCCACCGTGCCTTTACTGGCATGTGGAACGTGTTGTGCAGGGAGCTGCATGATCGTTTAATGCAGTGTGCTGCAGAGTGTTTCTGTGGAATCCCTGTAATTGAACGTAAGGCCTCGGCACAGTCCGTGAAAATGTGCACACGGTGGTAAGCGCAGTGATTGCATGTCTGCAGAACGGAACATGCTAGGCGTAGGCATTGTTGAATAGCGCGCACCACAAGGTTGGTGCTGTGCGGAATGGAGTCGACGATGTAGGCTGTGACGCTGCGTTCATTGCTGTCTTCCACTACAGCTGCAAGTGCCAAATCGGCCGTGCGAGGTTGCCAGGAGGCGTCCACGTACACACGCAATATCCGCGGAACCGCAGCATCGGTGGCTGCGGTGGTCGGCACCAGTGCGGCACGGTGCACCACGTAAGTAGCACGAGCAAGTTTTCTGGGGTACTGGTCGCCGCTCTGTAATAAGAACGTCCTCCCATGAGCGAACTTGTGGATGGATGGGCGGCTCATCTTGTAGTCGCTGGCCATCACGACGGAGCAGACAGCCACCCTACTGTGTAAAGCGGCGACGGTCGTTGGCGCCTGCAATGCGCGCAGAGATGGTATCCCCAAGCGTGGGCAAGCCAGCATAGCGGTACAGCTCTTCGACGTGATTGTGACGGTGCAGCTCAGTAATAGCCATAAGTGCTTCCCGATACAAAACCTCTAGCCGGTATAGTTGGTACTTTGTTAGATTTTACCACATGGTGCCGTAGACCGCTCTAGCACTGCCTGTACTAGGCGTCGAGCGATATCTTGCGAAGCAACGCCGAAAGTGCCAGGGATGCGACAGCATTATGTGCAGGAGACGTTGCCACAAGGGTTTGGAGCTTTCTCAGCCCCTCTTGAGCACCCCCGTTTTCATAACACGGAACACTCAGTATGCGGAACCAACCATCTGGAGCTGGCTGGAGGAGTTGCCCTGCGATAGGTAAATGAATACGCTCACGATTAGTGGCTTCACCACGCAAAGCAAAGTAATTTATTTTTGTTGCTGACAACTCCATGCCAGTGGATATCAGAAGGGTCATGAATGTGTCAAAAGCATGTGGCAGGCGCTGTATCGCGGCCTCAGTCGTAGGATGATCGTTGGCCATCCGTCCAGATGGTCATGTCGTCAGCGTAAGCCGTGACATGAACCCTTGTGACGGCGGCAACGCCCTTGATTAGCTTTGCCATTACGATATTGAATAATATAGCGCACATTATGGCGCCTTGGGATACCATGCAGTTGTTCTTGAAAGGTTGGGTATTCACACGTCCCGAGCGTATTTCAAATGTCCTGCCTTCCAGGAAGGCTCGTACGAAATTCCTCATTTTTTTACCCGGGCAAGCTTCCCAAATGGCTTGTAGTACCGCGTGGTGGGAGACGGTATCGAAAGCCTTGCGAAGGTCTACAGCTACCAAAATGTGACGTTTATGATCTCGTGTACTCAGGAGTACCTGCCGAAGGAGGCGCATGCTGGCATGCGTTGCGAGATTGGTTCTGAATCCAATCTGCGCGTGGGGGAAAAAGCAAGCCTCTTCTTCCAGGTTGTTGATGAGTGGGGCAGCGGCCAATTCGTTCAAGTAATTTGCACGATGTCGACGTCAGGGAGATGGGACGTCAATTAGACATTGTGGATGGATCTTTCCCAGCCTTACGAATGGGAGTGATGACTGCGTGCTTGAAAGATTCTGGCAGGTGTCCTGACACCCAAGTGGAATTCAACAGTTTCAGTATGTCGCATCTAGTTTATTCCTCTAGATTTGGCAGCATTGACCAAGTCACGCCATCTTTGCCGGGCACACTGCACACGTTTACTTGCTCCAGGTGAGGTATCAGTTCCGTAATAGTGAAGGGCACCTCAAGGGGGCGTTTTTGTCTACCGCCTCCGAGCGGTAAACTTTCTGGGATCGCATAGAGGATGGCTGCGGGAAGAACGTCCATGCAGCTTCTCGTTCGAAAGCCTCGTGAGTGGCTCCGGTGCGCTGAAGCACAGCGGGGACTGACGCCTGAGATCTTGTGCCACCAGTGATGGCGCGAAACGTTCCCCACAGCTTCGGAGCTCCGGTTCAGTGAAAAAACGAAGGAGCAATGCTACTTCCAGCGGGTACCCGCAAGTTGCCTCGTGTGAAGCCGAATGTGGGTATTGTGTTGGCGAATTCGCACGAGATCTGAAAAAGTGCGGCCTCCAGCACTATAGCGCTCTTGTAAAGTGTCTCGAATCCGCAACAAATTAATGAGGTGGTGGTCTCTAGCTGGTGTGTCAGGCTCTGTCTGTAAAGTTTGAGTATCTCCTCTAGCTGCATCAACAATGCGGCTAACCAGGGCATGCGTAGGAGTATCGCCTGGCTGGTGGAATCGCTGGGATGTTGTTTCGGCTAGTATTCGGAAACGTTGCCAATCTGTGTACCTGACTTGCTTCGTAGGCTGTGTGGGACGAGTAGAACGGCTAAGCTGAATCTTTAAAGGGTAGTGGTCACTACCCCATGGAGAGGTTTCGCGCCACCATTTGGTTACCGGAAATGTGTCTCGTTGACGGGGAGCTGAGCCTAGACGGGTTGCCATTGTTATATAATTTACCAGTACCAGGTCGCCATCCTCGGCCGCCTTTTTCTGACTGCGACTTAATCGGCTTAATGCATTACAATCACCTCCAAACACTGCCTAGTGATTAGGGTAGAGGCTACGGAGGTGTGGAATCTATTCAAAATCTGCGCCTCCAACAGCACGTCAAACGAAAGCTGACGCCACTAACAGCTTTGGATGGGCCAGCAAATTATTACTGCCTCCACCTCCTATACATCGCTACCGAATTCCATTGTAGGCACTTGACAGTGGGGAACACCTTGCCTGACGTAAACAGCGACCTCTTGTGTGATTTCCATTAATCCTGATCTTCCAGGAAGGACCCGTCGGATGGACCGGAGTGGTGTATCCCCGGTAACCGCGTATCGGCAGGGCCAGCTTCCACGCGTCATCTTGCAGCAGAATAGCAACCAGCTTGTTTGGCATAGCGTACAGGTGTTCGTTTAGTTCAGAAGCATTGCCGCGTAGGCCGCCGCTGTTCCACTACAGCATCAGTGCAGGTGGCGTCAAGTTATTGGACATACTGGTGGAACGGCGCCGTGGTGCCTTCAGACACCACGCCTACAGATGGTGTCCTTCACAGCGGTCTCTTGCGATAGACCTGCCAGAGCGTATGTTCGGTACGCCGGAGTTGGTATGGTGAAAATTTCTGGAATACTTTGGTAACAATTTCCTCCACATCTTGTTTAGTCAAAGGTGCCGGATCCGGGCGACTAGTGGGATGGTGCGACTTGAGGTGGGCGGGAATTTTCCGCCGGTGCTCCTCAATCGTGCCGTGGCGCTCGTCCTCCTTATTCGGATATTCGGCAAGGGCCTCCTTGTACTGGCGCTGCAGGAAAACTAGCTGGCCATGTAGGGCACGAATGTGGTCGGGTAAAATAGGTGGAAGGGACTCATTGTCGCCGGGCGTGGTCACTTTTTTTCGATGGTTTCGGATTTGTCTACGCTGCTGTCTTGAAGAACGACAGAGTACTTCTTCTTATCGCAGTGGCTGAGGCTTTCTGAAGGCAACTGCTGTAACAGTCGCACCATCCCAGGGTCCTTCATGGCCTGTTGGAAGAAGGGGGCAGCCTTGAGCGTTGGAAGACGCGTGGTTGGCTGTTCACCACACGCCCCTTAGTGGCGCGAACGTTCCGATTTTCTTGCCAGCGCTTTATACGGGCGAGCTTGGTTCCACATTCGCGCGCAACCGCAGTGTGACCATGCGCTTTGCAGATATTGCAGTACGGTTCCTCTTGCGGGCTGGCGTCTCAGCCATAAATTTTGCCACAGCTGGAGCACACTGCGGCATTGGGACTGTGCTTCTGGAGGTGTCCATCGCGATGACAGTGGTAGCACACCAGGGTTCGCGGTACATAAGTTTTTAGAAAGCATATTACCGTGAAATTACGCGCAGTTTTGGGTGGTCTGACCGTATCGAAAGTCACCAAGGCCCAGTTTGTTTTCCCGACGTGGCGGATGTCAAGAATATTCGCTGACGCACATGTTGTGTGATTACGGAGATCTACGTTTGAGTCTCCAGGATCAACACGAATAACGCCACGGGATGTACCTTTCGGGGCGCAAAACCTGCGGCTCAAACTGAATTTTACTGTCTCCAATGATCACTTGGGTCTTTTTACAAAGTTTAGCAGCCTGATCTACACTGTAAAGGTGATGGTTATTTAATTTTCATGCTGAGTTATCGCTGTCGAGGTAAGTCCGTTCGTAGTATCTTCGGGTGCGATCATTGATGGAAGGCGTGAGAGTGCCTGCGAGGGATATCACCAACGAGCACGTTATTGAGAGGCCGAAATAGCACATTAAACTTTTGCTTAAGCATACGAGAACGGGCGACGTCATTGTAGCGTGGCAAAGCGCGGCGTGACCGGTACTGTGCAATCCACTCACCAGCAGCCTCTTCTGAATGTACCCCACAATCAGCCGGAGTGATCGTCGAGATGGTCTCGGTGGTCAATTTGTGATTGGAGTCGCCAAGTTTATGCCTCTTGATATCGGAATGGTCCTCCGCAGCGATAACGGATGCGTTCACTGCCGTTACTGAAGCTATTTATGCCACAATGAGGCCTAGTGCGAGGACGTTCCGCTTGAAGACATATCTTCAGCAACAGTCAATGTCTTAGGCTTAAGTTTCGGGAAATTGCAGCGAAACATGAGGAGACTTACTGGGCATAGTTGAGAGCCCCTTCTCGTACCAATTCGGTTTAGTAAAACGCAAAAACAAGAGCGCAGTAAAAGCTCTATCATCTTCCCTATCCTCATCTTCCGCCCCAGGAGCTTTGAAGGGGATAGGAGGTATGCCAGAGAGGAGAGGTGCGTTGGAATGGAGAGCAGGAATGCCGAAGAGCAGAGGAGATGAGACTAGGCGAGGAGAGGAGAGATAGTAGGATGCACATGCGCAGTGGGGGTGTGGACGCCACACAACGGCGGAGCGAACAGGCGTGACTATAAGCTGCTTCTCATCTACTTTATTTGGTTGCGTGCCCCACGTACGAATGGAACAACAAGAAATGCCAAACGGGACCGAATTGCGTGACAAACACCGACATGCTGCCATTCGATGATGGTCTTCAAGACTGCTCGAGCCGATCCCGAGTGCGCCCCGCACCCCTTAGAAAAAAAGAAAGAGGCTTTTTAAGCTACTTCAGGACGACCATAGAAGAAAGGGAGCGTCGTGAGCGCCCCAGTGCCCCTCAAGGACAAGTTTGGGTCCTGAAAAGCGCTAAGCTGGTTACGAGACGTATATCACAATAATCGGAAGGTTGTACGCTCAATCAAATATATGCATTCGGAATATTTGAAGCATAATACCATCTGCAAAAAAAGATGACTATGAAGCAGACAAACTTATAGCACCTATTCTTATTCTGATAGGAACGATGATGACGATGATGATGATGGTTGGTGTTTTATGGCGCAATGCCAACGAGGCAAAGAGCGCCAGAAAAGAAGTTATATATTGAAGCCAGGTGATTACCACGAAAAGGTAGGTATAAAAACATGTAAATCGGACATAGTAAAATCAATTAAAGGTAATGGTGATGGCTGGTGTATAGGGCCAGATTTGATTATGCGTGATATGGGATAAGGTTTAAAAACTTAACATCTGACAAATAATCAAACACACGTTTCATAGAAACACTGGCATCGTCACCTAGAAACAGCGATGGATGTAGTGGGATATGTTGTCTGTAGAGTTCTCTGAACTGTTTGTGTCGTGTTGTGTGAAGTGCCTTGCATGTTATTAGTATGTGGACTACGGATAGGCCCTCCGCGCACCTGCTACACAGGGGTCTTGGAGATCCCGTGAGCAGGTGGGAATGTGTTGTAAGTGTGTGGCCTATCCGGAATCGAGCCAAGGTACCTTCGTTGTGTCTGTTGTGAGTATCAGTGGTGTATGCTCCCAAGAGTGGCTTTATAATGTTTAGTTTGTTGTCAGTCTGTTGATTCCAGTGTGCTTGCCATGTTGTGCGAAGGTGTTGTCTGATGTGTGACTTGAGGTCGGTGTAGGGTATTGTTGTTATGTCAACGGTAGTTGTAAGGGCAGCAGCGGCCGCCATTCGGTCTGCGGTCTCATTACCTGGAACTCCAGAGTGCCCTGGCACCCAGCACACGGTCACCTCAAGGTTTAACGCATGCACAGACAAAAGAGTACTACTGAGAGCATTGGCCACATGATTTTTAGACTTCTGTTAGGATAATGTACGCACAACACCTAAAGAATCAGTATAAATTACAGATTTCGGAATTCGACTTAGAACAATATGTTGAACTACAAGAAGCATGCCATAGGTCTCTGCCGTAAAGATTCTTGTATTTCTATTCATAGTTTTACAGACATTAAAGGTGCCACCATGCGCAGCACAGGAAACAGTTGTGGCAGTTTTTGAAGCATCCGTGTAAAATTCAGCATACTTATATTTGTGCTGCAGGGACAAGAAATGTGAGCTATTCGTCAAAGATTGTACTTAAAAACTTGTGTTCTTTCTTGACAGGAATCGAGACACCATTGAGATGAATGTCTGGATCCGGCCGGATGCCACGCCTCTTGGAAAACAAGACACAAGTGCACTTCCCTGGATTAAGTTTAAAACCATTGCTTTCTGCCCAACCATCTAGCTCGTTAACACCAAGTTGGACTTGGCGCTCGCAGACAGGCAGGTTACAAGACCTAAAGGATAATTGAACGTCGTCTACATAAATGGAGCAGGAAATCGATGGTGGTAGCGCCTTCCGAAGAGAATTCATTTTTACAATAAACAAAGTGCAACTCAAAACTCCACCTTGCGGCACGCCGTTTTCCTGCACATGAACCCTAGAAAGTGCAGTACTAACTCGCACGCGAAACGTTCTTTCAGACAGGTAACTGGCAAGCGTGTTCATCATGTTACCCGACATGCCAAAGGACTTCAAGTCGCTAAGGATGCCGTACCGCCAAGCAGTGTCGTACGCCTTTTCAAGATCAAAGAAGACTGTCATACAGTACTGCTTGTGGAGGAAAGCATCTTTGATATAAGACTCTAACGCAACGAGTTGATTGTTGGTAGATCGCCCTGCCCTTAAGCCCGCCTATCAGCTCTCCATAAGACCATTGTACTCTAAGAAGTACACAAGTCTCCTGTTTATCATCTTCTCGAAGAGCTGACACAGGCAGCTTATCAGGGCAATGGGGCGATAACTGGCAGGAGAGGAAGGGTCCTTTCCTTCCTTTAGGACAGCCACTACTAAGGCCTCCCTCCAAGAGCGTGGAATTGGCCCCGAAAGCCATATTTTATTGTAGAGTTGAAGAAATGTTTTAAGCGTGTCCGCATGTAAGTGTTGTATCATTGTGTATGAAATCCTGTCTGCACCTGGAGCTGAAGGTTTACAAGTACCGAGTGCAACCTTCAGCTCATGATGTGAAAAGGGGGTGTTATAGGATGAGTTCGACTTATTAGTGTCTCGAAAGGACTTCTTCTCACATGATGCTTTGTGTTTAATGAAAGTGTTGGTGTAGTGTGCTGAGCTGGACACGTGTACAAAGTGTTGTGCAAGCGTGTTGGCCTGGTCTTCGAGTGTGTCCCCTGTTGTGCTAACCAGGGGAAGGCTGTGTGTCTGATGTCCTTTTAGCATGCGTATTCTTGTCCAGACTTTGTGAGTGTCGGTGTATGAGTTGATGGAAGTGAGGAAGGCGCGCCAACTCTCCCTTTTTGCATCACGACGCACACGCTTCCCAAGAGCCTTTGCCCGTTTAAAGGAAATGAGATTATCTGGCATGGGGTACCGTCGAAGGACACCTCACGCCTTGTTCTGGGCTTCCCTCGCCCACCTACAGTCCTCGTTCCACCAGGGCCTCCTTGGGGTGCGGGACGCACTGGAGGCCTGGGGCATGAACTTTTCGGCGGCGTCGAGTATGTGTGCCGCGACGAGTTGGGCTGCTTCCTCCACGTGTGGGTGTTTTATGATTGTGTGGTGTAGTTTAGATCTTTGTGTGAATGTTCTCCAGTTTGCTTTTGATTCATTAAACCTGTTAGAAGATGGACTGCTCGGGCCTATAATTATATACGTTAATGAAGTGGGGAAATGGCCACTACCATATGGGTCTGTGCCCACACCCCACTCAAGACATGGAAAGAGAACTGCGGAACGAATCGCCAAGTCAAGATGAGAGTATGTATTGTGTCCTAAGTTCAGTTCAGTTCAGTTCAGTTTATTCCTAGAAGCATCTGGACGACTTCCTGGCTAAAAGCTGCTCGAGCAGCTTGACAAAGGCGCAGGAAGCCGTTACAAGGCATGGAGGACGGATCACGTAACACAGATGTAATCATAATTAACAGAAAAACAAAAATAAAACACGATTTCAATTTAACAAATCAGTTCTACAAATTTCATCAAAGATAATCAAAATTAGATGAAGGAAACACAGATTAGAGAAACAGGCCACGAACAGAATGAATAGTTTACATTATCAATAGGAGATTCAAGCACACTGTAAATAAAAATTAAAAATAATACGCTAGAAATATGTAGGAAAAAACATGATTCAGAACACAGTGCATAATCGATTCCAAACACACAGTAAACATACAATAGGACAGAAATACAGAAGTAAAAACCAGTTAGGTTCAGTTACAATAGGCCAGGAATACAGAAGTAAAAACAAGCTAGGTTCAGTTACGATTGCAGGATGTATGTTCGAAGTTGTTTTCTACTGTACCCAGAAGTATGTTGGTGTCTATTTAGTGTCATGGGAACATTATGAGATAATGACTGAAACTTGTAATTTGTACGAAAATGTGGTATAGCCCATATATCGGTGCAGCGTGTTTTAACAGTCGATGAGTAATGTTGTAATGATGCAAGAGAGGACAGGTAATTAACGATTTGAGGTGAGGAGCAATTAAAGATCTGTAATAATCGAAACTCATACATTTTATCGGCGCGAAGTACATTATTCACTAGAAATGCCTCTTTTGTCGTGTCGGTGCGTTTAAAATTTGATATTTGTCGTATAATTCTTGTTTGTATAGTGACAATCCTATTCATATTTCTTTTAGTTGTGGTAGCCCAAACCAGGTTGCAGTAATTTATGTGTGAGTAAAATAAAGCATAGTAAATTTGAAGCTTTGCTTGCTGCGGAAGAATACTACAGCAGCGCGACAGTACCCCTGTCACTGCAGATAACTTTTTACTAAGAGAATCAATGTGAGTGTCCCAATTCAAGTTTGAAGAAAATATACCCCTTAGAATTTTGTGGTCACTGACAATTTCCACAGGCTGATGTTCATAACTAAGGTGGTAAGACGAGGAAACTTGTTTGTTTTTAGCACGGAATATGATGGCCTTGGTTTTATTGGGATTAATTTTGAGTTTATTTATTTTGGACCACAATGATATCTTATTGAGAAGTTCATTGCATTTTAAAATTATCCGATCTAAATTAGAACCAGAGACTGTAAAAGTGGTATCGTCGGCGTAGATCATAAATTTAACTTCGGGATCAATCAGGACAATGTCATTAATATAGGTATTGAATAACAGTGGACCCAGTATGCTACCCTGAGGTACACCGTGAGTAACAGGTAAAGAGACGATTTGTGGTTGTTAATAAAACACATTGCTGTCGGCCGCGCAGGTAAGACTCTAGCAAGGCTAAAGGGCTCCCGCGAATCCCGTATTGTTTAAGCTTTATCGTGAGAATGTCATGGTCTATTAAGTCAAAGGCCTTACTAAAATCTAAAAAAAACCTACTGTATATAAATTTTGTTCAATGTTTCCAAGGATGTTTTCTTTTAAAGTTAATAAAGCCAATTCTGTGGATTTTCCCGCTCGGAAGCCAAATTGAGACTCAGTTAGCACATTTTTTGCGTCGAAGAAATTTGTTAATAGTGAACATATAATTTTTCTAACCCTTTAGAAAAAACAGGTAGAACAGAAATCGGTCTATAGTTCGATGGATTGTTCTTGTCTCCCCCTTTGTAAATCACGGATACCCTTGCTTTTTATGGCGTCGAGAAAAATTCCGTGCTCAATCGCCAAGTTAAAAATATGAGCAAGTGGGGAGGCGATGAAAGGCAAAACATACTTAACCGGTTCAATTTGAATGTTGTCAATATCCAGTGCCTTACTGTTTCGCAATAGCATAAATTTATTGTTTATTTCAATTTCATCTGTTCTTTGAATAAAAATACTGTCGGTAGAATTGCTAAACTGAGTGCTGATATCGGGTTGGTTATTATCAGCCACTTTTACATTAACAAAGTGAGTATTAAAGTAGTCTGCAAGTTCT
Source organism: Haemaphysalis longicornis (assembly GCA_013339765.2). Lineage (NCBI taxonomy): Eukaryota > Metazoa > Arthropoda > Arachnida > Ixodida > Ixodidae > Haemaphysalis > Haemaphysalis longicornis. Next base: position 2,533 of record JABSTR010000764.1, on the reverse strand, counting down.
TCGCCTGTAAGTTCACGGTTGCCTACGGTTAACTTTTGCACACCAGATCTATTGTGTTACGACCAAGAACATCATTTATCGTCTTCCAAGCAACATCAGGGTATGTAGGCTGTTATGGTATGTAGGCTGTTTTTTGTTGAAGAGGCATGCTCCGGAGGATGTAAGAAACTTCTCTATCTGGCGACCTCGGGCATCCGTTCTGGAGGATCCCCAAAGAGAGTTGTTCGCATTAAGTTGTCACCTGTTAGTATGTATGGTTCGGGCAGCTGGTAGACCAGCGCCTCGAATCAGAGCTCGAAAGTGCATGATCAGGAGGAATGTAGATGGAGCATACCGTTATCAACCTATTAAATATTATCGTACGGATCGCTACAGCCTCGAGGACAGTGTTTAAAGAGAGAGGGTGGCATGCTAATGATTTCCGTGTGATAATGGCCACACCTTCTGAAGAGTGGGTGCAGCCAACCTTGTCCTTTCTGAATACCATGTACCTATTTAAGAAATTTGTTTGTTTAGAATGGAGGTGCGTTTCCTGCAGACACATGATACTTGGCTGACTGGCATGCAGAATCTCATGCACATCGTCAAGATTTTTAAGGAGGCCTCTGCAGTTCCATTGAATGATGTCTTCTGTTCCCATTATTTAAATTTAAGAATGACTGGAGTGTGTGTGTTCGTGTGTGTCCATGTGTCGTCTTTCGGGGCTCTTACTCTTGGATTAGGCTTTTTATGCCTTTCTACTGGCTTGGCCGTCGGAGGCCGCTCCTTGCGCTGCGTTGCAGGCAGGAACGGCCCGACATCCCTTTCGTCGTCGGATATCCGAGGGGTGCCCGACGGACCGTGCCCCTCGGACTTGGCCCCCCTTCGGGAGCCCTTCGTTTGAGCCGCCACCGCCGCGGGCATTGGGGACGCCAAAAGTGGCACGGGTGGTGCGGTGGCGGTGGGAGCTGATGCGGGGCCCGTGGTGTCCATCACCTCGGTACCCTCCAATGCACTGGAGGACGGGGAGGACAGAGGCGGAGCGGCACCGGTCCCGACAGAAGTGGTTTGCGCCACAACCGCTGCTGCCTCAGCAAGCGGCGTGGTGCCGGGTTGGGCTGCGTGAGGCAACCCAGCGGGGTGCGGGGGCGGGACCAGGTCAGACTCGCTGAACTGGGTCCCTGTGGACACCAGACGCCGCTCCGCCCCCCAACTAGCCGCATCAGCGTATGTCCCCAGGGGGAAAGAGGCGAACCTCTTTCGCGCCCCCGGGAAGGTGATGTTCTTAGTTACCTTGATGTTGATTATCTTTTTTTCGAGTTGGAACTTTCACACTTGCGGGAGTACGCTGCAATCGGCCCGCCGCAGTTCACACCAGACAGGGTATCGGATGGACAATTGTCGCTTGGATGACCATGCGCCGCGCATTTCGCACCCGTCGTTCGGCCACGGCAAGAGTTTTGTACCATGCCCGAACCGCTGGCACTTACAACGCGGCGCGGGTTCGGGATGTACGGACGGATGGAGCAACGGATAAAACCTGCATGTATATTGTTGTGGAAGAACTGCGCGGTCAAAAGTCAAGAAGATGTGCTGGTGGGAATCTCCTTGTCGTCTCTGCGGATAGTGACGCGTCTCATGGCAGTGACGCCATGATCCTAAGCCGGCAAGGAGATCCGCATCCGTTTCGTTCAAGAGATCTGTCTCAGATATCACACCCTGCGAGCTGTGAGGCTCCGATGGGGTGTGACCCTGATGTCGAGATCAGCCAGTGGTCTGAGCTAGAAGCTTTGCAGACTGCTGCTTGTCATTATCAATTATGAGGAGTTCACCAGACCTTTGTTTTTGCACTTATACGATTTCCTATTATTGCTTCAATATACTTGGCGATCAAGAAAACTGACTGAGATGCAGAAGGCGGGGTTGGATTGAGGGACTCCATGACAAGAAATCGAGAGTAATGATCTGGTTCAGGAAATGTCAAAGCTGGCAATAAAAAACGATACTTCGGTGCGGCCCCTTTAGGGGGCCGATCACGGTTGGGGGGGGGGGGTTTAGATAATACAATACAGCGCATAGTATAAAAGCAGGGAGACGGGGGTACTTTCTTCTTTGACCTTACCCTGTAGTCAAAGAGGTCCGGAGCTCCCTGCCTGGTAGACAGGCAGGGGATCCCAGGCCGGAGCTTGACCAAGGCTCCGACGGCCACCGTTTACGGCTTCTACCCTTCACCTTTAAACACCTCGCCACGGTTGGACACGGCTTATGTTGGGAGCTCGGGTCCGCGTGTCGCTGCTCACCGTCACCATGATCTGATGGGAACGAGGCGAACTGTCTTTTGTTAAGATGCATCTGATAAACCATAGCAAATCCGCATTTGTGGCAGCTCTCGTCCAGTGCGCGAGCATGCCCTGTTCATTTTTATTGTTTATGGTTGCAATCTTTGTTGGTACAAAACCTATACTCGCCAAAGTGCTAAAAAACAATAGGTAAAACAAATGACGTTTCGGGGCCCGTACGGGTCCCTTGTTCACATATGAAGCGAAAAATGGCT
>JABSTR010000763.1:0-48846 GCA_013339765.2 Haemaphysalis longicornis | reverse complement strand
GGAGAATGTGAATCGAATGCACGATTGATTTCGCAAAGAGTTTCGCGCAAGTTCACGGAGAGATCCGAAATGTTCGCGAAAGAGAGATCACACACACACACACACCACTACAAAGAAAGAAGATGCTTTTATTCACACACCTATTTGTGTTGTCGTTGTACTTGATTGCTATAGCGATCTCAGCTTTGAAATTCGTGTCGTGTCTGACTCTCTTTAAGCGGGTGCATTAGCCCTTCTCACGCCCGATTCCTGGCCAATCCCCCACTGGGTATGTGCCATGCACAGACACTATTTGTGTTGTCGTTGTACTTGATTGCTAGAGCGGATCTCAGCTTTAAATTTCGTGTCAGTACTCCTTTAAGCGGGTGCATTAGCCCTTCTAACGCCCGATTCCTGGCCAATCCCCCCACGTGGGTATGTGCCATGTAAGCGCGGCCAGGCAGCGCGCGCCCCTCTCCCCCCGTTCCAAGAAGACGAGGAGCGCGCGCACCCCGCTTCCTGTTGCTATGTTACGGACGGCTTTCAACGGAATTCAGGGTCGCTTATAAAGTGCATTCGCACTTAAAATTCCGAAGAGGTCAAAATGCACGCACGCGCGCGCTCACACACTGAGAGGGCATCTTTCCCCCTCTCGTAGCTGAAAGTGTGTCGCCTCCGGTGGCGCTTTCTGCCGAAGGTCGACGTCCCCGGGACCACCAATATCGAAGTCCCGGAAAACCATCTCCTCCTTTCTCACGCTCTGGGACTCGTTGAACAACAGCTTCTTCGGGCGTCGGCCACATGCCGCCAATGAGGGAAACCGTCAGCACGCAGCACGCCGACGAAGGGAGATGCCGCCCAGGGCTTTGTCATCACCTACGGTCGTTAGGACCGCATTCGGCCCGCCGAGGGTATGGGTGCTCGAAGTCGCCGACAAGCAGATGAGCCACCGCAGCACGGATCGCCGCCGTGAGGTGGTGGCAACTTGGGGAGTATTCAATGCTTTGTTTGACTGATAGCGCGCGGCGTGGGAACACGCGCGCGTACGGCTTTGCTTTGCTGCAGACGCAGAGTTTTTCTGCGACCTAACGGTGGAAGCTAACCGAAAGCTAGGAAAGGGGACTTCTGTATGGAAAGCGACGTCTTGACGACCCATTAACCCGTTCGACCCCGCTGCCCTCTGCGCACCCCACCAACTTTCGTACGCTGCCTGTGCCGTCGGGCAAGCGCCCGCGTGGCGGAAGGAGTAAACAGGAATGAGCGGATATGCGGCTCTCCAGTAAGTGTACACGGGCGGCGTCGTCTCCTCTTACTTTGTGCGTGTGGCCGCCTAAGTACGGCGGTGACTTCGCGACTGATTGCATCTTTAGTGGATGCACAACATGCCAAAGAAAGCAAAGTGCGGGATTAGTTCTCAGCTGGGTGACTCCGTTGAATGCCGCGCCCCTGGGACGCGCCGTCGGCGCCCGGAGGTTCGTTTCAGCCGCGAGTCGGCGCGAGCAGTTCATAGGTCTCCAAGTAGGACTCTCCACTGTCCGCAGTTTGAATTCGACGAACGGACTTGCTGGGGTCCGCCGAAGAGGGAGAAGGGAGGGCGACTCCTCGGCGCTCCTTCCCAGGTATGTATGTAGGGGCATGTTCGCCGCGGGCTGGCACAGCGAGGTATGGTTCAGCCGATTCAGCACCTCTGTTCGGCGCTCGTTCAGACCAAGCAAACTTGTGTCGGGGCGCTCTGGCGCAACAGCACGCAGCCATGGGGAAAGAAGGTGCCAGCCAGGGTTCAACTTCAACGGCCAGGAAGCGACCAGGACAAACGATGATATTGACAAGCTTCTTCGATAAAGTTCCAAAGGTGGGTCCTGTGTTTCTTATTGTCTTTGCTTGTTACGCCCGCTTTAGCGAAGCGGCAACTTAGTAATTCCCAGCTTGTGAGCTTCTGAGCAATACTATGACACTGGTTTTGCCATAAATGTCTATTTCTGGGATGTATATTTAAACACGATGCATCTGTCGAGGAGTGCAATTTTCCTCATATAGCGCGAGTGCAGTCATCGCTTTAAATATCTTGTATACTTGCTACGGGTATGACTGCAGGACGCTTTTTCGTTTTCTTATCACTACAACCATGCCACTTGCTAATCGGGCCATCAGGAAAGATGTCTCCATGACCGCAAACGATGGCCCCGTTACGCCATCCGTAAAACACGCATTCTATTCCAGCCCAGACGGCCAATTTTACTCCAGTCTAACGCAAAACAAATTTTTGCAGTTTCAATATAGAAATGCACTTGAAGGTATTGGTAGCAGATTTTAAAAATAGTACTGTACTATGCTCCTATGTTGACGATTTGAAAAGAAGACAAAGATGGAGATAGACATGTACAATTTGTCCCTCTTTGATTGAGCAGTTGTTCTCCTGGCAGTTAAATCTATTGTATAATACAGTTCGAGTGTTAATTCAAGGTCTTTACCTTGACAGTTCCATCTCCACAGATGGCAAAAGTCGCTAGTGCGTTTGTGTTCGAGGCACGGATATCTGCTTTTGCGCTACTCACAGTCACCACGACGTCGGGCACGCGACGCAGCTGTATTCAACATGCTAAAGGTCTTTTCTTACACGACAGTTTTCACAATAAAAGCGGCGCACCACCGTTTACAGTTCATTAGAACGCTGAACGAATGTTCGCGTACTCGCAAAAATAACCTCCGTCGCTTTTTTGTAATGACGATGAGTCGATTACACTCCATTTGAACCCTTCGATGAGATCATGGGAGGCTGTTACAAAACCCGCGAACATGGTTGCGGTTCAATATTCGGTTTTAAGTGCAGGCAATTTTTGGACTCGTATAAATTGGAGAAAAGGTGCGCATTAGATTGGAGTAAGTTCAGTTCCAATAGCGAACCGCTAGGAAATGAAAAGGGTTCAATGCCATGATTACGATAACACTGCGTTTCAGATGACTTCCACAGAACTACAACGTCAATTCTATATAATCGTGTTTGAATTAACGAGACTCGACTGCATCTAGTATAAATCAAAGAGCACTATACACAGGCACATATGGCGCGAAAAATGAAATGTATTGAATGTACGGATACTCGGAGTCATTTTTATTTAGGGTGCTTGTAAAAGCGGAACTTTGCATAAGTCCTACGACAATAATTAATTGAAACATGAAGTAAAAACTATTGTCAGAAAACTTATGTATGATTATTTTTTATTTCTATCGTGCATCGAAGCCTTCTTTTATCAGAAGGCGGCTCTACCTCCGAAAACGTCACAGTACCTGCAGACTTGGATGCCGAGAGAACGGATGACTGCGAGGACGGCGTGGAACTGTCAGCCCTCTTTGTCACAATGATATCGGAATGTTTGTCAATAACACTGACATACCCGCTGACATCCGAGAACGGGTATACTCTAACGTATGGGTGCCAACCCCGAGCTACAAGTTTGGAATCTCGGTCGCCAAAAACGGGAAAAGGCGCACGTTTCAGTCTCACTGGCTGCGGCGATATGAGTTGCTTGCATTTTCTCATGTGCGGAAGGGATCTTTCTGCAAAACTGCGTACTTTTTGTCGTAAGAGCGGTGCGGGTAAAGGCTCTCACCAGACATGTAAGAACCTCGTAACAGTTCCGTTTACGAAGTGGAAGGATGCCCTTGAGACATTCGAGAATCATGCACGGACTCAATACCACAAGACGGCAATGGTTGACGCCGAATGCTTTCTTAGAGTCGCCAGAGGAAAATCAAGCAGTGTCCACGTACAGCTTAATCAGCAAGCAAAGGGCGAGCTCGAAGACAACAAGGCAAAGTTGCGCGCGATTGTCGAGACAGTTTTACTGTGCGGCCGTCAAGACCTCGCGCTGAGAGGTGACAAGGATTCGGGGCGTCTTTCTCTTGAGGAACCCTTACAGAACGACGGCAACTTCAGGGCGCTCCTACGTTATAGAGCGAATGGCGGAGACATCATTTTGATCATTCACATTCGCACAGCAGGCAGCAATGCTCTTTACTCCAGCCCGCACATTCAAAATGAAATTATTTTGATAATTGGCAAGCTTACACAAGATAAAATTGTAAGACAGGTAAATGAGCCCGGATTTTTCTCGGTGCTGGCAGATGAAACAACGGATGTATCACAAACCCAGCAATTCTCTTTGTGCGTACGCTACGTCGATCCTACTACTACGAGCATTCGGGAAGATTTCCTCTGCTTCGTACCTGTTGACGACGTCAGTGCGTCTAGCCTGGCTGACAAACTGAAAAGGGAGCTGCTGAATCTTGGCCTGCACTTGAACATGATGAGAGGGCAAGGATACGATGGAGCAGCAGCGATGAGTGGGGCATTCAACGGCGTGCAGGCGATAATCCGGAACGACTTCCCAATGGCGTTGTACATGCATTGCTCGTCGCACTCCCTGAACCTTTGTTTGAGCTACGCCTCAGCTGTCCAAGACATTCCACGGGCCTTTGGAACAATTAGTGAGGTATGCACTTTATTTCGGCTATCACCCAAAAGGACAGCGGTCCTGAAAAAGCATCTGGAAGCGTCTGCAAAGTCTTTCCGCCGGCTGCGCCGATATTGTGAAACAAGGTGGGTGGAACGTCATGATTCAGTCGCATTGTTTGGAGAAGCACTTTCTGAGATAGTTCACTCACTTGAAGAGTTCATGGACACCTCCCCTGAAAAAGCAACAGCGTCCACCGCTCATTGCCTCCATCAGCGAATCTGTTCACTCAACTTTCTTTTATGCCTCGCTGTTAGTGAGACATTCCTAGGCCTCACACACCACTTGTCTGTGTATCTGCAGAGCCCAGCTATTGACATGAGCGTCGCCTTGGAGCAGGTTGACCTGGTGCTGACTAAACTCTGGGCACTAACGCGGAGGCAGAATTCCACAAAATATTTTTCTCTATGTCAAGATAGAGCGGCGGAGTTCGGAGTGAAGTGCGAGATTCCACGGGTGGTAGGAACACAGAGATACCGGACAAACTACCCTTGTAGTTCTGCGGAAGAGTACTACAGGCGAGCCACGTTCATTCCATACATAGATGACCTGAAAGCTTCCCTCAAACGGCGCTTTGCAAACCATCGGGAAACACTGCAAAGTTTGGAATTTGTATTGCCAAAGCATGCCTCGAAGGGAAAATTTGAATCTGTGCAGCCGGGATTCGATTTTTACCTCGGAGAAATGACAACAACGCATATCCTTACACTAAAAGGTGAATGGGAAATCTGGAAAACTAAATGGCAGCCATGCAAGAGGAAGAACTTTCCGCTTTGCGACGGACGCTTTAGTTGAATGCGACAAAGACCTCTTCCCGAACGTTCACACACTCCTCAAGATATTGGCAACGCTCCCAGTGACTACAGCTGCTGCAGAACGCAGCTTCTCGACACTGAATAGAGTGAAAACATATTTGAGGAACCGGACAGCTGAAGAGCGGCTTAATGGCCAGGCCCTTATGTCCATTCACCGGATGCAAGTCAGTGTCGACGAAGTTATCGCTGTGTTTATGGAGAAACCTCGCGACGTTTGAAAATTGCAGCTTGAATCGCTCTTTTCGGCCAAGCTACGTGTTTTTTTTTTTCTTTTGCATTGACTTTTACTATATAGTAAAACAATCGCAATGCCATTCATTAAAATTGCTTGCTGTAGAAACGAATGTTAGCATTTTGCATCTTTTGTGATTATGAAAGCATCCGTGTTTTCGTTCTTTGTGTTCAATAAAACTGATTTCCCAAATATGTCTCTGTGTTTAAGAATTGCTGTCATAAAATGGCTCACGTTCTTCTCGCCGGCCTGTTGTTGAGACACCAAGTGAGAAGTTGGGTAGAGAAAGCGTCCGACAATTTTTTTATTTGCCGCACATCTCCCTGAGTAGGCGCCTGATTCCTTTGCCCCCCCCCCCCCCCCGCGCCCTTTTTTTTGTCACTCCTCTTTTCGTGACTGTCTCTGTACGGCCCTTCTTGGTGGAGATTATTTGGATGGAAACTGCACACGCACTAGCTTTATTGCAGTGTCAAAAACTGGCTTTCCATCTCGGATTAACTCGCCTCTTGCGCTGCATTCCCTTTTGTTGTCGTTCTCTTCTAATAATTAGGCGCCTTCTATATTTCTGGACAATTGTTTTTTTTGCCATGGAAAGAGTTTGTTTCGAACCATTAGGCCTTGGATCCCCCCCCCCCCAAAAAAAAAAAAAAATCCTGGCTATGTGCCTGCCTCCCGTCGAGGCTCAGAAATGCTCGGAACGTCTGGAGGTACACTCCGTTGTCCTTAGCACAAACGTTTGGCTGTTCGTGCCCCCCAGCGGCTAGAGCTGTGGCTGAGACGCAAACTGTAGTTCCCGGCGCACCTTCGGACGCACTGTTGTTCTTCAACGAAGGGTCGCACATGCTGATTGCATGCCTCTCGGGGCGCGACGCACAACTCAATCTGGTCTTGCAGTCTCTAGCCTGGTGACCCTTAGACGTGCACCTAAAACAACTTCTGTCCTTTGCGAGGTGCTCCTACTTAATGGCCAGAGAGATGTCGGCGCTGCATGAGCACGTGCCGTGCTTCTTAGAACGGAAAAAGAAGCACTCTTCTTTGCGGTCAGCGATGTGTAGTGCCGACGCCGTGAGTAGATTGTTTCGCTGCTTCTCGGGACGGTTGTCAGCGAACTCTCGTTGGGGCAACCAGGAGCACTGCTCGTGACTCTCCAGCTCATTCTTCAGGAAGGTTAGCAGTTCCTTCAACTCATTGTCCGACTCAGTCGACGCTGCCTATGAATTGACTGGAAGCGAGTCGTCCGCTGGGAAGGAGCTCACCGGTGGATTAGCTGGAGGCGAGTCGTCTGCTGAAGAGGCGTTCAGCTTTCGATGCCGCTTTTTTTTGGTGAAGCTCAGAACGACGTCGTGTGTGAGCGCGTGCTGCAGAGTGTCAACGAGCATGGCCGAGAAGCAACAAGTTGGCACATTCAGGGCGTTCAAACAGCGGATGTTCGATTGAACCACATTGTAAAGCCTTCTGAGCCCTCTTTTGTCAGCAGACGATTTTACTGGACTCAGATTCCTGAGCGCGGAAAGATGATGCTGCTGGATCCTTTTCTTATCTCCGTACCGCTGCTTGAGGGTTTCAACAGCATCAGCATAGCAGGACTCTGTGGTTGGTAAGCCTGAGATTGCTGCGGCCGCCTCCCCCGTCTCGTAACGGCGTAGATAATAGAACTTAGATGTGGAACTAAGGTTACTGTTGTTGTGGATGGTCTACTCAAACTGCTCCCAAAATCACGTCCAACGCTGGGGTTCACCTCGGAAGACCGGTATGTCCAGCTGTGGAAGCCGAGGTCCCGTTGTCCGGTCTGAACGGGACCCCTTCGTTGACGATTGGCGATTGTGGGACATTTTGAGCGGCCTTTTCCAGGAGGTCGATTCTGCAGCGAATTTGCACCAAGCATTTGCGGGTACGATAGTTGTATTCCTCGGCTGCCTCAAATTCGATGTCTAGTTCCTCCGCCGTAAGAAAGTTCTCGAGCTCCCCGCTGATCTTCAAAAGCTCGGCGTGGTTGGCCACGAGGCGATCTTGCAAGCCAGTGAGCTTGGCGATATCTTCGCATCCGTCTTCGAGTAGCGAGGGAGCTTCATTTATGAGCCTCGTGTTCTTGGCTCTCCGCGGAGACAGCTTGCTCTTGAGGCGCTCCATTGCGTGGCAGGCTGTAGCTGGTTGTCTCCCCGCCCGTGACATTCCAGGGCCACTCGTTGAACGATTCCTCCCCCACTCGCATGCGAAGTGGCGGAGCAGATGAGAGATAGGGCCCTTCGATGCGTACGTAGAATTAAATCGTTACCGCACGGGATTACGGCACCAAATGTAAAGAAAGGGACGGGCGAAGAAGAGAAGCCAGAGACCGGAGGGCACCGTTTCATGCAAGCTGCTTCTTCTTGGTTGGTTCAAAAAAAAAAAAATGGCTCGTACCCACTCAGGGGGATTGGCCAGGAAATGGGCGCTAACTGAGAGAAGAGGAAAAACTAATTTGGATTAAAAGAAGAAATGTGAATAAATACAGGAAAAAGGTGAGTAAACGGGAATAAAAAGATAACAAGTAAACTGCCAGAAAATGAGGTGCGGTAGCAGCTAGAGCTCACCAACTTCTTTATCTTTTCTACTTCGTCCTCTTTTTCTACACCGCCCGCATAGGCACAAGCGTCACTCGGGACACCATCCCAGACCTAACGTTCAGGCATCATCGTTTAGACGTTTAGCCCTATCGTTTAGACGCAGTTATGTGCGTAAACAGAGGGGTGCAAAAGGGGCAATTCCACTTCCAATTGCCCCACAAGAAGAGTTGCCTACTTCCACTTTTTCTTTGCCCTCCCCTCGCAACGCAAATCCTGCCGACGACCATAGATCAGCGACCTCAGCGCAACGCGCTAAACGCAAAGAAATTAAAGGTTTTTTCTTTCCACAAAACGTCTGTCACGAAGTGACTATGGCACGTCTTGCGTAGATAGCCAGAAGACATTATTAGTTGGTGTCTTCAATTCTAAGCTAGAAAAGACGTGTGCACGACAATGATTGCAGTACAGCTACACGATAGCGCGTCATTGAAAACGTCTTCAACATCTTTTTAAAATGCCATCTCTTAGCTGTCTTGCAATCAACGTCATGTAGACGTGTTCAATAGCTGAACATCTGACACATCTATTAGTGATATCTTTCAGCTGTCTACACAAAACCTACTGTAGACATCTCATGTAGACGCTTTGTAGGTGTCTTAAGAAGCTTACAACATCACCAGCTAGGACAAACGTCTTGTACACGTTGAGGTTCATATGTCTTCTAGCCATCTTAGCACAGATGACTTATCAACATCTCACGGAGCTCAAGACGTCGGAGATCTTGCACAGGTGTCCTGTAGCTATCTCTTAAGACATCTTTGAGACATACAAAAATAGACGTCTTATAGGTAACTTTTATAGCGCAAGATGTCTAAGACCTCGCAAGACCATGGTAGACATCTCTAAGACGTTTTGTGTTCAGTGGGATATATACCAATAATCTCACCTGGAGTGTCTTACCGGTAACCTCAGGAAGTGACCACCACATTATCAAGATAACCCTTCCCGCTACTCATCATAGACACCTAATCGGGGTAGCTAAACTGACAGACTGGAAAGCTTTCCACGAGGATCCCCTCCCAACCATCACACCTGTGGATGACTTGGACCGCTGTGCACGGAGCCTCCTTGAAACTTAGTGTCGGCACGCCAAAACCATCGACCTCACTCCAGAACTCCCGGCAGTAGACGCCCACCTAGACCACCTCTGGGAAGTGAGACGTAGCCTCCTAAATCTCTGGTGACGCAACAAACATAACTGCAACCTGAAAGGACACATAGCACAACTTACTCAATCTGCAGTACAATATGCGAAACGACAAAATGAAAATTGGCGCACCTTCTGCGATCAACTCGCCGGCGTGCTCACCACCAAACTAGCATGGCGCATTATCCGAAGCCTCAAGGGCATCACCACCTCCAAAACAGCCACCAACCAAACAATTTCTCGACTCATCCGTAACAATCCACAACCCCTGACAGCCTACTGGCCTCGCTACGAAACTGACTCTTCGCAACGGCTTCGAACACCTTCGCCCCACCCGGATTACAAGGGAACCCCCAACGAGGCCCTACACGCCCCTTTCACCCGCACCGAACTTCTACATGCCCTGTCCACCCTCACTCGCAACACCGCTCCGGGCCACGACCACATCACCCACAATCTCGTTCGCAATCTGGACGAACAACACATCGACGCCCTCCATGAATATTATAATCACCACTGGGCCAATGGCACGCTACCTCCCCAATGGCGCCATACCGACATCTGCTTACTCCCCAAGCCAAACAAGCCCGTTAAACTGGACAACCTACGCCCAACCTCGCTAACATCTACCGGTAAACTACTAGAGCTCCTTGTTACACGCCACCTAACTGCCCACCTCAACCATACAAAACAACTCCCACGCACCATGTTTGGCTTACAGTCGCATCTATCAGCGCAATATATTCACCTAAAACTGAAAGAAGACATCAATATTGGCACTGGACATGAAAGGACCGATCGACAATGTGTTCCACACTTCAATTTTCAATCAACCACACCTGTCCACCCACAACTACGTCCGTGCTTTCCTGACCGATCGTACGGCCACGATAAGCATTAGCCCCCATCGATCTGATCGCTTAGCACACCTGCCAAAAGCACATCATTTCGGCTTATTACCCGGAAATTTTCCCACCATTTTAACGCGAGGCTTACATGGTTGCCAGACCAGGAATGCCCTCCCAGCAAAAAGTGGCGGCAAGGGGGCGCCAGTTTACGTGACACCTAACCACATGGAGGAAACCACCAACGCCACCGTGACCGTAACCACCGACGCCCGCTAATGGCGCCGCCTACAAACACAGACGTACAACAACCATACTAGCCTTCACTATGACTCCCCCACCCTCTACCCATTCAACTGCCCATATTGCAACTCTTCCAACACCTCCAGACACCTAGTTTGGACATGTCCGTCCAACCCCCCCTCCGCACCCCTCTCTCTTCCTCTCCTGAGCATAAGGAACGCGCACTGCGCTGCATCCAGATCGAAGAACAGGAAGCCCTGATTCTGCGGGCGACGACTGCAGCCACACCGCGGTCTACCGGAATATGATGGCCACGCATTGCTCAATTTTAAGTGCGAATGCACTTTATAAGCGACCCTGAATTCCGGTGACCGCCGTCCGTCCACATAGCAACAGCTGCGGGTGCGCGCGCTCCTCGTCTTCCTTGGCAACGGGGGGAGATGGGCGCGCGCTGCCTGGCCGCTGACATGGCACATACCCACGTGGGGGATTGGCCAGGAATCTCCTCGTCTTCCTTGGCAACGGGGGGAGATGGGCGCGCTGCCTGGCCGCTGACATGGCACATACCCACGTGGGGGATTGGCCAGGAATCGGGCGTGAGAAGGGCTAATGCACCCGCTTAAAGGAGTACTGACACGAAATTTCAAAGCTGAGATCCGCTCTAGCAATCAAGTACAACGACAACACAAATAGGTGTCTATGAATAAATGCATCTTTCTTTTTTTGTAGGTGTGTGTGTGTGTGTGTGTGATCTCTCTTTCGCGAGCATTACCGAACCGCGCAAATTCAACTCCTGCATTCGCACTTTCACATTCTTCCCCTCGGGGAAATGCGGGAAATTTTTTAACCCTAATTCCTCCCCCTCTTTTCCTTTCAAACGTTTTCATCAACCACAACAACCACCGTTTTCTGCTCGGCATTCACGATAAAGTTGGCTTTGCCGCAACACGTTTTTGTTCGCGCTGAGCCCAAAATACAGGGCCTCTCGCCGTATGCAATTTCAGTGTAATATTATTGTTCAGGGCGACCACTTTTTAGTGGCACGAACCTGTATATGCTTCGCACCTGTCGTGCAACCCGGTTAGGGGAGTATTCTGAATTCTATTTCGTCGCCGCCTCGCAGATCAACGCAATCAACTCGAAGAGATCAACTAAGTTACACGGAAGACAGTAGAGCGGGTGTTTCAGCCCTTTTCACCACATCACGTTCAGCGTGAGGTCCGAAGAACGACAAAATGGAGTGGTTGGCCACTTCTTTAAGGGACCCTGCAACACTTTTTTCGAAGTTCATCTAAATCTTAAATTCTTTGCGAACGTAGTCGACAAACACATCCTGTACTCAAATTACGGGTGGCAAATTACCTCAGCTGAAAATTTACGCCCTCTGCCCATCAGATAACTTGAAAACCTGTTCACACGATATTTCTCTATTTCCAAAGTCTTGACATTCTTTTAGCGCTCGAATGACGTCATTACAGCAATGTGGCGGGTATTGGCTGCTTCATTTCTGTTGCAGCTATAAAAGTATATGATGACCGCTTTAGAAAAAAGGCACGCTGCAAAACAGAGACGGAAGGTGGATGGTTCTGTTGCGACGAGTAAATCACGCACACCCGCTCCGTGCTGTTGACAAATATAGTTTTCAAATGCTTCCAGACGCGAAGGAAAGATGGTAAGCGTTTATCAGAAGTGTTGCAGAGTCCTTTAATAAACGCCAGGCGTGGAGGACGCTTTGAGGGTTGCGGACGGTGCACTGCCGTTTCGCCGTGTAATTCTTTGATTACGTGGTGAACATGACCTTGTATTAGCTATGAATGATGCGCTGTTTCACACTCAAGCTTTAGTTTCGGAAGCAAGGAAGGCTACCGGAGTACATAACGACAAGGCAGAAAAAATGCTTTAGAAGAGGAACTTACATTGCTGGGTTATGACCGCAATTTTCTGTCAGGAAGAGAGGTGCAGGGGTGGGAGACTCTCAAAGCCCAAATAATAAGTGTTTAGCGTTTTACACTCGCTTAATCTGTTGCTTGTGCAATCAGCAGAGGTGCTTATATGGCTGAGGTTGCGTACTACGACGTCGCCGATACCCGTGTAGCTAAGGTCCTACTCCAAAATACTTGGCAGTAGGTCCCCGCAAACAAGAGACATCACACTCCTGCCAGAAAAACCACTGCAGCCCTTCAAGAACACCGTATCAAGGCAGGGCATCTGGCAATTCGGCTTGAAGGCGCTCCCTCTTAGGGGTGCCACGTAACGCAGGAAAAGCATGCGTAGCCCGTTTAAGTGGGTATCCAACGCCACGATGGCATCCTTAGTAATGCCCTTGCAAGGGGATATGTACAGGTAGGCCAGTCGGGTCAGTTTCTGCGCATTGTAGGACAGAGCACAGTCCTCTATCGGAAGAACTATAATGCGAAGTGTGGTCAGCCCCAGGACGAATGGACCATTGGCGATGCTCATGAGGCTAGTGCTGCTGATGAGTTCACCGTGACTGATGTCCAGGTGATCCATCGGGAAGTACCGGGTGGAGAGCATGTGCAGCGTCATAGGTGTCAGGATTGTGCAATCCAAGCAGACCAGCTTCTGTAGCGTCAGAATCTTGGCGATGTTCTCTATTCCAAGGTCGGTCACAGCCGCGCACTGCCACACGTCTAAAACCACGGGACGGGCGTGGTAAGGCTGATGTACTTCAAGCCGACATCGCCTGCGGTCTGGCGGTCTCTCAAGGACAGAATTTCGAGAGATCTGAACGCAGCTGTTTCTTATGGTAGGCCCTCGTCGTTCATTCCAGCTAGTATCTTGAGTCCGGCGTTGCTCAACTGACTTTTTTTCATTTCGAGAGTGTTGGGTTTGGAAAGGTTTGCAGCAATTTGGCCGGGGGAAGCGTCAATGATGCACTTGCAGCCATTGAGCCACAGATGTTCCAGATTGGGCATCCACCTGGTGACCAAATTCATGGCCACATCGGTGATTCGGAGGCAATGGCTCAGCTTGAGGGCCGGCAGGGACGTCCACTGAGGCCCCGTAAATGCCACAAGAAGCACATCGTTTCTGAAGTTATCGCAGTAGGTGAGGTCTAGCGACCTGGTTTCGGGCAGGGCCGCGATGAGCCGCCGCAGATTTACAACAGTGTTGTCCACGCATGTCAACTTTAGCTTTAGGAGGGCGCATCCCTGCAGGCAGGCCAGCAGTTCCGTACGAGCCCTGTCTGTGAGTTCCAGCGGTGCAGCTTGGACCGTCCACGCGTTAGGCGCATCCGTAACGGCATTCCACACGCTACACATGTGCGCTAGCTGGCCGCCGTCTTCTGCGCAGAGCTGGTCGAAGATGAGCCTGACTACTTCAGCGTACAGGCTGTCCATGCTCACCGTCGGTTCCATAGTTCGGCCCCGTTTTGGCACCGGCGCTCGCTGGGGATCCCCATGCCGTGAAACGTTCTTGCTGCAGTGTGTGCAGGCGCTGCTGATGCCGATGGTGTCGAAGGCACCTTACCAAGTAAGGAGCATTGGTAGGGAAGAGGGAGATGAACGACGGAAAATAGGAAGATCGCAGGCAAAAACCGTTTCGTAAAATAAGTAATGTGCGCATTGATATGGCCGCTCAAATCATGGTATGGTCAAGCTGACCATCACATGATAGAATATCTGGTAGAATAATACAATGAAATGGTAGGACGCAACGCTCATCTCGGTCTTCACAAGCCACACCCCCCTAGGAGCAAACACACAACTTATAATAGACAGTGCCATTCCTCCCAATGGACCTTTTTCCAGTAGCGATCTGCGCATGCGTGGGCTGCTGGTCCGCCATTCTTGGCAGGCGCCTGGGCAAAATAAATAAAAGCGCGCCTCTCGGTTTTCTGCTTAGGGAGCGGCTATAATCTGTACGCTTTCTTTTTTTCTCTCTCTTTGGACTCCTCGTGGTGGGTTCGTACGTGCATACAATAATGCTTTTCTAAGAAAAGGGGCGAAGACGCTTGAGACTGACCACGCTGCCAGCACATGGCTGCCAGTGAGGGGTTATGAAAATGAAAAAAAAGAGGGGGGGGGGGTGGGGAGCTTCGAACACGGCAGATTAGTCACGAGAACGTTCGCCTGCTACCGTGACATTCATGTGAAAGGTGCGGGTGACGGGTCAGTGCGGGAGGGGCTGCAGGGCCAAGATATTTTGTGCACGAGTTCTCCGAAAGCCAAACTTTCTTGGGGTGTGCCTTACTGCCATTTTTAGTTCGCCGTGGTAGACGCTAGAGGGACCGGTACTGGAAAAAGGTCCATTCTCAAAACATGAAAAGCCGTCAGACCAGTAGTAGACGAGGAGTAAGATAGCCCCGCCCCATCGCGAATGTGATTGCGTTCTTTTTAACAGAGTACACCTAACTCATCGTTTCGAGAGGGATCTCTAACGGCTGGAGCGGGTTGAAGAGAAGGCTTACATTACTGGTTTTTATTTGCAGTCCACATGGATGATGAGGATGACAAGGACCCAAAAGACTTCAATTTATATGTCGATGAGGGAGAGAGAGAGAATAACTTTAATGAAGACCAGCGTTGTTAGCCGAGCCATCGGGCTGGCTTGCTACGTTAGATGAGAGAAGAAAAAAAAAGAAAAAAAGAGGAAAAAGTGTGAAAACGAAAAGATGTCATTTGATGCGGCCAAAATTTTCAATCACAAAACTCTGTCCAGTTCTGTGCTCCGAAGAAACTCCAAAAGAGCTTTGATTGCACGTGCAGCCTGACTGGGACCGACCATGGACCCAAAACAGCCCTCAGCTCAAGTCCCGCACCAAGCTGCCTGCACAAAGATACTATGAGTTTCTTTCTGTGTGCGGTGTACTT
Organism: Haemaphysalis longicornis; assembly: GCA_013339765.2. Lineage (NCBI taxonomy): Eukaryota > Metazoa > Arthropoda > Arachnida > Ixodida > Ixodidae > Haemaphysalis > Haemaphysalis longicornis. The sequence continues at coordinate 33,630 of JABSTR010000763.1, read as the reverse complement.
TGGACACAGGCATATAACATGATGGAATTGTTGTGTTTTGCACTACGGAGCGAGGGAGGCCGTGGACACCGCCATCATTTTCGAAACGGCACTGCTTTATTTTCCCGTCTTCACTTGGCCAACTGCTGGCTCGCGGATTGTCTTTAGTTGGCCCACTACACTACATTCCTCCCTGGCTTAAATTGAGCGTTGCAGACTAAACGTTTGAGAGTACACAAGTTAGGGAAGAAAAAAAAAAACGATTTTCACTCAGTCTGTAGCGCAGCGGCTTGAGTCCTCTTGACGCTCTGATGGGGTATCGTGCTCGACTTCCTTGTTTCTGGGTAGTGGTGCCAGGTTGTGCTGCAGTGTTCTCCAGTTGTGCTTGCCCTCCTTGCCTTTCAATGTTGCCAGCTTGGGATGGGGTGTTCTCTGGAGGTGACACAGCTGCATTCCTTGGGAGCACGAGATCCTCATATTCGTCATCTGATTCGTGAGACTTGTGTTTACACTGCACTTTCTTGAAGAAGCTCGCATTGCGTGTGATTTCTTTCCCTTGCCTGGCTGCGGTGACTTTGGATCCCTGCACCTCAGTGATAACGTATGGGTCAGGGTCAAAGTATGGCGTGAGCTTGTTCTGCCTGGGCTGCTTGCATAGTGCTGAGTCTCCTTGTTTGAGTGCGTGTGGCTTGACGTGGCGCCTTTTGTCAGCATATACTTTAGACTTCAGCTTTGCAGTGAGGTCGTCTTGGCGCACTTCTTCGTCACAGACTGCAAGTTCTGGTGCTGGTCGTGGTAGGGCTGTCTGCATCTGTCTGCCAAAGAGCAGCTCGTATGGAGACTTTCGTGTTGTTGCATGTGGAGTTGCTCTATAGCACATGAGAAAGTCATCGATGGCTTGGACCCAATCTCTTCCTTGGACATGTAGCGCCTTGATTGCTCTAGTCAACGTTCTGACAAAGCGTTCCGCTTCACCATTTGCCTCAGGCCAGAGTGGTGTTATTCTGTGATGCGTGAAGCCATATTCTACAGCAAAGAGGTTGAAGTCAGTTGAGTTGAAAGGTGGTCCATTATCACTCTTCACTTGGTGAGGGAGTCCTATTTGTGCAAATATTTGGCGCAACACATGAATTGTCGAGCTTGCACTGGTTGACGACACAACTTCCACCATGGGGAAGCGGGAATAGTCATCAATGAGTATGAGTAGGTACTTGCCGTTGGGGAAGGGACCAGCAAAGTCAACGCTCAGATTTTCCCAAGGACCCTTTGGAAGTGGGGTTGGTTCCACAGGATCACGCTGAGAGCTTGGCGTTGAGGACTGGCATGGGATGCAATCTCGCACTGCCTGCTCAACTAGTTTGTCCATGTTGGGAAACCAAATGCATGTGCGGAGCAGTTGCTTGGTTTTCACGATGCCCATGTGTCCCTTGTGGGCAATCTCCACTGCACGACGTTGTAGGCTGGCTGGTAGTAGAAGTTGTCTGGATCGAAGGATGAGTCCGTCTGGTGACAGTGAAAGTTCTGGTTCCAAGTTTTTGTAGAGCTTTAGTGCTGGATCACTCCACAGGGTGTGTCTCCTTGTGCCCTCAGCTTGGATGGCTTCCCTAAGTTGACGGTAGATAGGGTCACCATCAGCTGCTTCGATTACTTCCTGTGTTGTCATTGCTTTTGGCACTGTCGCCTGGGACAGGAACCGGAGATATTCATCTGGCACCTTGTGTGTTGTGTACCCATTCAGAGTGAACTTGAGAGGGTGACGTGACATGTAGTCAGATGGATTTCCTGTGCCTTTCTGGTGCTGCACAGAGAAGCTATAGAGCTGAATCCTGAGACACAGGCGTTCTATTCTAGCAGAGGGTCGAGCACAAGGATTGGACAGGATACTGATCAGGGGTTTGTGGTCAGTGTGGAGCACAAAGTGAGTTCCGTACAAGTAGATGTTGAAATGCTCAATTCCCCACACAAGAGCTAGGGTTTCTTTTCGATGTGGGAGTAGTTACGCTCTGCATCTGTGAGCGTGCGGCTGGCATAGGCCACGATTTGGATGTTTTCACCATCTCCCTGAGCCAGTATGGCGCCTAGACCTTCTGGGCCAGCATCTACAGTGAGATGGGTTGACTTCTTGCTGTCAAAGTAGGCCAGAGCATGGCTGTCTGTCAAGGCTTTCTTCAACTTATCAAGAGCCGCTTGGTGCGTGTCAGTCCACTTCCACTCGACGTCCTTCCTCGTGAGGTTGTGAAGAGGCGCTGTCATGTTGGCAAGGTTGGGTATGAATCTGCCGCAGTATGTTATCATGCCCAGGAGACTCCTGACTTCAGATGGGTTGTTTGGTTGTGACAGTTCCATCACTGCCTGGACTTTTGCAGGGTCAGGTCTGATGCCTTCTTTTGAGAAGATGTGGCCAAAGAATGTCAACTCAGGCTGGGAGAAGCAGCACTTCTTTGGGTTAAGCGTTAATCTACAGCTGTCAAGGCATTGCAGCACCAACTTCAGTGATTCATCGTGCTTTTCTTCTGTTTTCCCGTGCACACGAATGTCATCACTAATGTTGATAACTCCTAGGATGCCTGCAAGGACCTGCCTGATTGTGTTTTGGAACAGTTCTGCTGCTGCATTGATTCAGAAGTTCAAGCGCTTGTAGCGGTATAGTCCAATAGGCGTTGTGAACGTTGTGATGTGCCTTGACTCTTCATGTAACACCGGTTGGTGATACCCATCATTCAGGTCAAGCTTTGAGAAGACTGAGGCACCAGTCAGGCTAGTGACGAGGTCTTCCAATGTTGGAGATGCATGCCGCCCTCTTGTAATGGCCTGGTTGGCCTGGCGCATATCTACACATATGCGTACGACACCCGGTGAGTGGGGTTTGGGTACCGCAACAATTGGAGAAACCCATGTGGTGGGGCCAGTTGCCTTCTCAATCACGTCATGTTTTTCCAGCCGCTCAACCTCTTCTGTTACTGCATCTCGGACACTAAATGGGATGGGTCGCAGTTTTTGTGCTACTGGTGGAACCGACTTGTCGATATGTAGCTTCACTTTAATGCCTTGAAGCTTCCCTAGACCTTCAAACAACCTGGGGTAGGCACTTTGGATGTTCTGAGGAGATGCTACTTTGTACACAATGGATACAAGTCCAAGGGCTTCAGCTGACTTGAAGCATAGTAGGGACTCACTCAGCGTGCTTGTGACCAAGATGGTTTCTTGTAGTTTGATGCCTTTGTATACCATTTGAGCAGTGAACTTGCCTAGTAAGGGGAGCTCAGTCTTCGACCCATAGGCGAATACCTTAGGCACTGGGCCACTCAATGTTGGTTTGTTGGGCATAGCGTCATACGTCTCTTGGCTGATAATATTCACTGTTGCCCCTGTGTCCACGATGAATTCGATGCTGTGATCGTTGAGGGACACCTTTACTCTAGGAGCTTTGCTGTTGACGCGTTGTATTGCAAAGGCCTGGTCGTCAGAGTCTGAGCTCTGCTCCACTATTCTGTGAGCTTGGCCTTGGTGTCGGTTCTTTCCCTTGCAGACTGCAGCGAAATGACCACGTTTTTGGCAAGCCTGGCAAGTTTTGTTTGCTGCGGGACATGAGGATCGTCCGCGCTCATGGGGCCACGATCCACCACAATTGAAACATGTTTTTGTTCGATCTGTGGATGTGCCTTGCAGTGGTTTGTACTCTGATGCGGATTTCGAGTGTTTTCCCCGACGCCCGACTTGGTTCACTTCGGCGGGGACTGACGTTTGCATCTCCTTCAGCTGCCTCGATGTTACTTCGTACGTGCGTCCTTGAGTCAGGAGTTGTTCCAGCGTTGCGTCAGTCTGGAGAGCAAATCTTCGGAGCTTTGTGGACGTAGTGCCCAGCACAATCTGAGACTTGATTTCGGAGTCGAGGTCGGTGAAGGAGCAGTACCTTGCTAGGGAGCAGAGGCGTGTGTAGAAATCGTCGATCGTTTCACCCTCTTGTTGAGTTGTTTTTCGAAAGTTGAAGATTTCGTACTCACGATTTATTTTCTTCGGCGTGAAATGATCATGGAGTCGTTTCTTGACCAGCTCGTACTCGTCTGGTTGGCTGGCGTCCCCTGAACTGGCGCTACTGCTGGGGCTGTCGGGCTCCCTGGCACCGCCGCCGTCAGTGAGGCGTAAACATCGTACGTTTCTTCTCCGCCGTAGTGGAGGAGAAGTGCCTTCTTTTGGCGGCGCTGGTTATTTGGACTGCAACAAGGAGGTTTTCGAACCTGTCTATCCATCGCCGCCATCGTCGCCAACGCTGCCGGTGGCGGTACCGCGTTCGAAGGGCGAAAAATGGCAAGGACGGAGACGCCATGTTGTCTCCTCTCGCTGCTTGCAGCGAAGGGTTTTGGAAGGCTTCTCGTCGTATGGGGACTTGCTCATTAGCTGCAGGGCTGCAGCGAAGCTACAGGTGGTTCTTTTTGTAGATGTAATGCATGGTTCTTGTACCTCGTCGCCAACTGTTGTGTTGTGCACTACGGAGCGAGGGAGGCCGTGGACACCGCCATCATTTTCGAAACGGCACTGCTTTATTTTCCCGTCCTCACTTGGCCGACTGCTGGCTCGCGGATTGTCTTTAGTTGGCCCACTACACTACAATATGGTCCCGAAGAAATCAGGGGATTAGCGACCTTGCGGTGGCTACCACTGCTTGAACCCGATATGCACCCTTTACCTAAATGCACTGTACCCAATATGCACCCTTTACCTAAAAGGACTTCACTATTAACCTCAGTGGATGTACCATCCTCTCCAAACTTGACCTCCAAAAAGTCTACCATCAAATCCCCATAGCCCCTGATGATGTTCAGAAGACCACCATCATTACAGCCTTCGGCTTTTCCGAGATCACCCGGACGCCTTTCAGGTACAATGCATCTCGACTTTCGAACGTTTTGTAGACATCGTCCTGTGTTGCCTACCTTCTGTTTTCACCTACATCAACGATGGTGAGGGTGCTCAGATGAGCACACTCACCATCTGAATAGTCTGAATGCCTTGCAGAGTATGGCATTATTCTGAACAGTGAAAAGTGTGAATTTGGGTTACCATCATTGAAGTTTTTCGGTCACTGCATTGACCGCAATGGACTTTGACCTCTCCCAGACAAAGTGAAGGCTATAATTGACTTTCCACAGCCTGAATCCCTGTGCCGCTTCCTCGGCCTGGTCATTTATTCCAACAGTTCAGTCGAAGCTGTGTGTTCATAGTTCAACCCCTCTAAGCATTCCTTCAAGCTTCTAAGTCTTCAGAGCCCAGTCTTCAATGGTCTTACACAGGTGATCGCGCCTTCACTACTATCAAGGAGCACCTTGCCTCTTCAACCCTCCTAGTCCACCCGCGGCACAACACTCCCACAAGTCTGACTGTAGACACTTCCCACTGTGCGGTTGAAGCCATACTTCAGCAGCACATTCACGGCAGCTGGCACCTGCTCAGTTCCGTTTCGAGAAAACTTTCTTGAACTAAGCAACACTAAAAAGTACTTTTGGACGAGAGCTTCTGGTGGTATACCTTGCTGTCAAGCGCTTCCGTTTTTTAATTTTTTGTCAAAGGCCGCAAATTTGTGACCTTTACCAATCACAAACCTGTTACTAACGCCTTCCAAGATTACATATTCTACGACTACATGTTCTCGATATATTTTTCAGCGAATATTCCTCTTTCTTCGGACTTTCCAAGGCAATTTTTCGAAAAGCGGGCTGAAGACGTCGTCACCCTTTATGTCGTGAAGGCTGGGGTTGCTACCCTGTGCTGCCATTTGTAGAACTGGTGTTACGTACGAGCAGCGTGATGAGAAGAGTCGCTGTTCCCTCCAAAGTCATCACGTTGGATTTAGCGTCATTTTCAAACAGTTTTCAGCGAAATTCCCGGGCACTGTCTTTGGGCCAATGGTGATGGAAAACAGCATCGTCGCGTCGGCAGTATAGGGACCGGGCGGCCGTTGTATGGCACCACCGTCGTTTCAGCGAACAGCGCCGCCCGTGGCGAACCGCTCGTCAGTGGAATGCCGGTGGCGGTCAGCACAGCGTAGTTGTGCATGGCTTTGTCGTTTTCTGTTGCGGTGCGGCTTGCAAAGCGTACGTAACCCCACGGGCATTTTTCAGATCGGTAAATCTTGAGCGTGGATGTGACGTTTACGAGGCATGCCATGTGTGTTATTTACGCCCATACTCAGTATTTACAAATAGCAGACGACACTCAATGCGCCAAGCTGCAAGTAAAGCTGGAAGTGAAAGTTCGTTGCTTCATGCAATTTTTTCATGCCTGCATGCAGTTTCACGAATCGAGGAGTATATTGCCGCTAAATGCTCCCACAAAGCCGGTGTGTGCAACCGATCCAGGAATGCTGCGGCGCTGGCCTTTGGCAGTTGATGACGAAATGGCGTCGACGTCGTGCACAAGCGAAAGACAAAGTTGGGGGGTGGGCCGGGGGGCGGGGGGTGTCTTCGAAGATTTACCTCAAAACAGAAATTGTGACGGACGACTTCATTACCTACGGCTGAAACGTGTTTAATTTCACAGAAATGCTCTTACTGCAGTCATCGGGAATCGTTGATAGAATAAATACCGCATGATAGTAGAACGTTATTGCTTGTCATGGAGAAGCATTGCTTTACAAGAATTGCAATGGTTGCTGGCTAGTTAGTAAATGGTTTTTCAAAAACCAATTCCTGCGTGGCTGAAGGACGCAAGACAGGAGGGTGCCCGAAACCTGTACTCAGCTTCACAAGTGAATGCTGCGGTCAGTTTTAAGATGCTGCCACCTACGATTGAAAAATCATGCACACCTCCGTCTAACGACGATGATGGTTTATCGCAAAGCTCTATCATATGGGTTTCCTCGGTTGCCTTCTGGATTTAAACTTTGACTAGTTAAGCGTCGAATTTGACCAGCACGCAGTTTGGTCTTTTGATCGCAGCGTCTTTGACTTTGACCATTTCCCATTCGATTTCGCACGAAGAAAGCTTTGTGTTCAACATCATAATCATTAGACGGAGGGCTAGATGATTTTTTTGCTGTTTAATTTTGAACTTCCATGCCCCCTCTCCAAATCTAAACTTTTTCCAGCGTGTCGGAAATGTGTCGGAGTGTCGGACTGGTGGAGGACTCGGGCTCATGCACCCATATTTGAGGCAACTAATCGCGCGTTTTTGGTGTCTTCACCAGGCATTACACGATTTTTTTAGGTACTGGTCAGATGTAAAGAATACTTAAGCATTAAAAAACACCGGCTGGCGTTAACACTGCCACATTTTCTTACTATCGGTGCCAGCCTTTATTCTACGCAGGTGGTAAAACAGGAAGAGAAGGAGGGATGGTTTGTAGCTAGGGCTTTTGAGTTGGTGAATAACTTTGGCTCTTGATAAAATGACCACCACAAACGTGGGATTTACACTTCGGCTTTCAGGCTCCCATGCTGTCACAGTGTCGCTCACCAAAACCGAAGGTACAAAGCTTACGGTTACAGAAAGTGTAAACAACCGCAACATTTCTACGGCTACACGGTAATCCATCTGGTATGCAGGTGCCTTTCTATTTAAAGCACACGTATCGAGGTATCCCAGCACCAAGGCTGGTGTGGAAACCGTAGTCATTGAAACCAGTGAAGATAATTTAAATTGGTAGAAATGAATTCTAATATTGCTAATAGTTTTATTCCTACTCAGATCGCGCAGAGCCAGGCGCAGAGCGCTGCAAAAAGTGCTCGTGTCAATGTAGCCTTTCCCCAACTTTACAAGCATCCAATAAGTTTGCGTAGCCGTTAGTGCATTTAAGAAGAAAAAATACTAATAATAGTAGTTTTATTCGTACTCAAAACGGGTGGATCCAAGCGAAGATCGCTGCAAAAAGCGCTCATGCCATTGCAGCCGATACCCAACTTTAGACGCGTCCGACAAGTTTACGTAGTCATTACTGCATCTAAGAACCCAACACACCTGTCTAGACTTCGTTTCATCTCACATGTCTGCTCACAACGCCACCAAAACATACAAAGCACCGAAGCAAACACGACAAAAACAACGGGAGGCTGTGTAGTCCAATGCACCGGCTCATTCCACTGACGATGGGGAGCGCCGAGTGGTGGCGCCACCCGTCCAGCTGCCCGGTCCCTATAAAGGATTTCGAAGACTGAAGAGGAGCCAGGTCACCACTGTTCGTCAAGTTGGGCGGAGTCTTCAGGTTGCAAGGTGCTGAAGATATCTCTTATCAGTGTCTGCAGATGGCGCTGGAAGAACAAGGTGATATTAAGCAAGGTGCTTGTATGAACAACCAGCAACGCTAATGCCCCTCACTTTGTCTTCATAAGGGTCACGAAGACAAAATACAACCTGGTACAGTTTTAAAGAACTAGCATTTGGCATCCCAGTCATTAAAGTTATTTCAACAGAAAAAAAATTTAAGACCTATAGAAAAAATTCAAATTTCATGCTACACGACAACAGCAGTGATGCAATATGTTAGCGGTGATGCAATACAGGTGAACACTAAAAATAGTTATTGGCATGTTAACTGTTCCTTTCGTTAGCACTCAAGTGATGTGATCACGAGTTAGAGGCCCTGCTACAACTTCGTAGTCATGTTTCTTGGTGGTGGCTTTGTTCGGCGGCCACCGGTCCCACAAACATATCCTGTAACGTCATAGAGAACTCGCCAGAAAGTGGCTCATGGTAATTATAATTACCATTGCTGCTTCTGTTTTGCTTATTTTTTTTGAAGTTTGCTATAAAATTGGTATCATTGGTATTGAAACGATGCAGTTTTGAACTAGACTTGTATTTCGTCCTCGTGCATCCTTTAATGCTTTGTGGAGGAAAAGCAGAAAGAAGAGTATCACGTAGAACAGATACCAACTGTTGCAAACACAATTTCATTTGCTTGAATACTGCTGCTGCATATAGCAGCACTAAAGATTGGCTGGAAGCATTTTATTATGGAAATGTAATGGCCCATGTCGACGCGGCACAAGCTTTCACCCTGATATGAAGACGATCCAATAGCAATCAACCAATAATCGGAAGTGCGTGAGTGGTTATCATCCTAAAGTCTTTTCTGCATCCTAACACAAAGAGAAATGCTCAGATGAAGCTTAAGTTGCAGTCTTTATTTAAAGGGGCACTGACACAATTTTGAAGGCGAGATAACTTCGGAGATAGATTGGTGGGAACACATATACATCATCTGCAAAATATCAGCGGCGAATACAGCCTAGAACATATTTAAAATCAATTTTAAAGTGTGCGAAACGCAACCGAGCAGCCAGCAGAGGACCACGCGCAATCGACATCCCGAGGATATTGGTGTAAATAAACAACGTCCAAGCACGTCACGAGTTTGTGTTTGCCGCTTCCGCACTGCCGGCGTTTTTCTCCGGCTCGCCCGGCTCGCCGCTCGTATCGTGGCCCCTCTCGCTTCTGGCAACTAAAACGGCTCTAAACCACATTGACAGACTCCACAGAACTTCAGATGGCTCACTCCTCCTAACACGTCTTAGGAGTCGCCCACACTCCCGCATGGGAAAAATAGTCGCACAATTCGAAATCCTCATCGGTGAGACCAGTCCAATAGTTCACTACGACCCCACCCCCCCCAACTCAACCGCACCCATCCAGGTCAACACGTCACTACCAGGTGGTCGCTCCAAGCGCAACGCTCCACACTGCGCTTTGCGCCAGGACACCGAAGAACGCCTTCATGATCACTTTAACGGTTTCACCCAAATTTTCACCGACGGCTCGGTTCTTGACGGGAGATGCTCAGCCACAGCTGCCTGCATCATCCCCTCAACCGGAGCAAGAAGCCTCTGCCACTTACAATTTAACGCATGTTCCACTACGGCGGAAATTGCAGGACTCCACCTTGCCTGCGACCTAATCTCCAACGACCCCGACATCCAGAAGGCAGTCATACTCACCGACTCCAGGGCAGCCCTATCCAGACTCGCCTCCCCAAGGAAAGCTACTCCAGCCATCAAAAGTCTGCTCAATAAGGCCCTCCTCCTCAGTAAACACCATGGGAAACTCATCGCCTTCCAGTGGGTTCCTTCCCACGTCGGCATCCCTGGCAACGAGGCGGCCGATACTCTGGCCAAAGAAGGACACAATACCCCCACGACCCCATGCACCGATGTAGCCCGGATCGACGAGGCCCGTCTCATCATTCGTAGAGAACTCTGCTCCCTACTCCCCGACCCTCGCATCGCATCAGGCCTCTATTTCCATCCCTACCATACAAGGGCCTTTCCCGCCATGAAATGGGCCTCCTCCTCCGTCTCCGAGTTGGCTCCCATCGGGACGCCTCCCGTCTCCACAGGCTGGGCATCGCACAAAGCTAGCTGTCGCAATTGCACAGCTGAAGAGACGCTCCAACATCTCCTACTAGAATGCCCACAATACTCCGGTCCACGCTCCAAACTCTTGGCAACGTTCGTCTCATTACGCCTGACTCACACACGCCCACGGATCTCCTATTTCCCAAGGCCCACCCCTCAGTACAAGAGAAAGCACTCCGGTCCCTCATCACCTTCCTGACCGAAACGCCCTTCATACCTTCCTATAATCCCCTCCCCCTCCCAACCCCCTCCTCATTCCTCTATAAATACACTATCCTTTACTTCTCTCTCACCTCCTTCCCTCCTATCCTCTCATTATTCTCCTCCCGGTTGAGTGTCATCCTAAGATAGACAGTTACCGGGTGGCTTCCTCCCACTTCACTTATATATATAACCACACACCAGTCGGAGGGCCGGAGGGCGGAGCTTCTGCTCTCGAGAACGAACGACCCGATCGTTGGCGGCGAGGCGCCGTGATTTCGTCAGCTAATCGGGCAGCTGGCCGCGACCAAAGTTCTACAGCTATTCCAGGCACTCTGTTTCTATTACTGTTTATTACCATTGGATGCGAAAACGCGCCGGGGCACGAAAAGCCCACTGAGCTAGCCGCACGGTCGCTGTGCAGGCGGCGGCCACGGCCGCGAAGTGGCCCAGGCCGGCGCAGGTAGCTCGAGTGATAGCTTGTTACCGCTGCACGAAATTGTCCCCAAGTCCCGACCATGGTGGCTTACATGAGAAAGGAGTTAATGATGCGATGGCGGGTTGCATTAAAATTGTCATTTGCACCGCTTAGGAGAGCGGCACTCGAATATCCGCCGCAGTGCTAAGCAACATCTGTAGGCGGACCTGTAGGCAGACCGGCCGGCTGCTCCCAGCGCGCGTCGTTCTTTAAAGAAGCCATGAAGAGAAAACAAAAGTTTGTTTTATTCGAAAGATTAGGTGTTTCATAGTACCCCAAGCGCTTTCCCGGAAGCAAATGATGCTTTATTCACTGAGAAATACGGCAATTTAAGCCAAAAATTTAAATCTCCCGCTAAATTGAACATTCCGTGACGTGTACAATGGCGTCATAGAGCCGGTCCATGAAACAGATACTTATAGCATCCTCGATAAACCCGCACCGGTGCACACCGGGCACACCGGTGCGCCTTTTCATCCTCGATAAACCGCACCGGTGTGCACCGTCCGTCCTCGATAAACCGGGGTGCACCGTCGCGGGGCAATTTTTGGTTGCACCGCCGCGCACCGAGAGAGTCGACGGTGCGCCGGCGTGCAGTCCCGAGATGCATCGCGGACGATGCCGGCGAAGGAGCTTCCTCCGCCGTCTGCTGCAGCGACGGCGCATCGCCGCACTCGTGTCAAGGCGGACGGAGCTGTGTATTGTTGCTGACAAGGATGGCGTGCTTGTGAATTCATCGGGCAACGATGCGACAGTCTCCTAACGGGCGGTAACAACGGCCAGTGATTGTAAATGAGGACGCGAACTTTGTGTACTTCAAAGACGGCTGCATGAAAGTTGGGGATTGACATTCGTTTCGTTCGATCGAATTATCATGAACTGTTACCGGAGTGCCTAGACGATGAAGACCTACTTGCAGGGGTGAGACAGCTGCGCATATTGCGCACTTTTGATACAAATCTGCTTTCCTGCGCCAGGCTGCTCCAAAAGCTCGAAAAATGGAAAAATTGCGCCAACTGCTCCAAAACAGTCTGAGAGCCAAGGATTTTACCGCTCCCGCCAGTTTCAGTGGGAAAAATGCTTACTGAGGGCATAATTTTCCAGCACCCCCAAGGTGATCCTGTTTGTAAAGGTTTAATTGATTGACCATTCAATAAAAAAAAACAAAACAATAAATTGTCCCGAAATAGTTTTTTCGAAGGTCACCATGTCAGGGTTGCACATGTTATATTCTGTGAGTTTTTTTAAGTTTTTCCCATGGGACACAATTGCAAAGTCTGTAGAAAAAATACGTATTACTGGTGAAAATTGATGAAAAGACGGCAATTTTCGGAGCGCCGTATCTCCAGAACGACATTACTGGGCGCTGCCATCTTGGTGTGGTGAATATTGGAAAACATGGCCGCCGGGCGAAGCAGCCGAAGCAGTTGCTCGTTGTTCAGGCAGAGTGCTCTGTGCCGATTTCTACTGTGGTTTTAGTTATGGGGGGGGCTGGGTTTTCATTTAGTCGTTTGATCTGTTGAGGGAAGTTGCGTGACTCGAACGGGAGTTCATCAAAAACAACGTGGGGCCCGTGAATTCGCCGTGTTTCGGCCTCGAGTGAGAGGCGCGGTGCGTGCTTGAAGTGAAATTTCAGACTCATTGCGGTGTTATAATAAAACGCTGAGTTATTGCTGCCTTTGACAGAAAGCTTGCGAGTGGCGGGAAAGGGACGATCGACACTGCAGAAGTGGCGCGGCGCAGGTTACATGGCCGCAAAATGTTCAAGAGTGGCCGATAGCGGGACGGGCTATTATTGCACGCTAGTAATATGGTTTATCTATCTGAAGTGAAATTTAATGCCAGGAGGGAGCTGGCTAGCATACCAACGTTATTAAAATTGCGATCGTAGTGAATGCGCACCATGGGGATTGAAATGGGAGGGCTGGTGGGGTGCGAAGATTGTCACCTCGCTTTGCGCAACTTTTGCCATGCCTCTACAATTGTGTGTAAAGCTGAGTCTGGGATTACAAAAATAATAATTTCAGCGTTCACATGATAATGAAAATGCCTTACGATTGCTTAGTTTTTCGATTCGATGTTTTCAACGGCACTCCATGCTATCTATGCATAGAGCCGAAGAATTTAAAAATGGCTTGTAAAAAGATAGTACAGTTCGTGCCTTGTGATACTCTAATATGAAAAAACTTCATGAAAGGCTGTTTCAGTGTTATGTACGTTCAAAACCCATTAAAAAGTGCACTCCCTCGAGTAGCCAAAGATTTCATTTTTAGGCTCCTAAGGTGACATAGTGAATGTCTGCTCCAAATCAAGGTTCTTCTGCTCCAAAATCGAGATTTCGCTGCTCCAAAAACTGCTCCCAAATCTGATTCAGCTGTCTCACCCCTGTACTTGTTTTGCTGTAACGGAAGGGCGGAACAAAACAGGCACTCGCATTATGGCTCAAACGAAGATTAGAAGCAGCTTGCATGTAGCTGTTTAGTGGAAGCGGTGGCGGTACGTTGTTCCGCATGTGTGACGGATTTAAGTTGTGCGTACATATAATCATTGGCCTTCAATAAATACCACTTTCAAATAGCGCTGTGTCTCATTACAGTGCTGTATTGTTACTTGTGAACGTTTTTATGAGTTGATTTCTTAGATTAAGAGATGGCGCCTGGGTAGAACCGCCCCGTTTGTCCTCGATCAACGCTCCGTGCCGGTACGCACCGTCGTGGGGCACTGTGCACCGCGCCGGTTTTGGGGGCAACACCGGTGCGTGTTTATCGAGGACGCTATTAGTATGTCGACTCCATATAGCACCCACACGCGGGAGTCGATCGAGACGGCGGCAATTTTAAAAATACTAGTAAAACCTAGTGCACCCGCAGCCCTAGTCATGGAATCGCCTGATCCGGAGAACAAAACTCTCGCCGAGGAGCTCGGGCTTGCATTTAACAAACAACCTCACACCACTTGAACGCTCAATGCTTCTAAGTGCACGAGCGGCAAGAGTTGTGGGATACGCGGTGGACCGGGAAAGCGACCATTCCGCGATAGCCACAACAGACGAACGCCCAGCCGTCGGCACCGCTGCCTCGTCAGCCCCGTCGCGACGGACGAATACAGACTGGTACGTATGTGCCGTATTTTCAATTTCAGTAGCAGTATTGCTTATGCCAGTTGGCCGGTGTGGTGTATGGAAAGCCGTTCGCTCGAGCTCTCTGCTCCGACCAGAAAGATTCGAGCGTCAATGCGCGGTGTGTACGGCAATTTTTTTCCCCAAGGTCAGAGCGCTTGAAAGGCGATTTGACGAAGTCGGCGACGAGCGCCAGCATGTCCGGGTCCCTGCCGTAACCACTTCCTCGGAAATGAAGCGAGCACAGTCGTACTTCCTTTAGCTCTCTTTCTCCTCCGTTTGCAAGTTCACAAAACGTAGCCACTTGCTTCGCCGAGGTTCGTCGTTGGGCAGCACATGAAAGGAGATCTCACCGGCGGGGATGTCGCACTCCCTCGACGATTTTCCCGTACTACATGGGCATTTCAAAACACAGCAACGAAATTTCATTGTAAAGTACTCGAGCAAACTGAAGTTTTCAGTGGTTGTAAACTGTAAACGAGCTCGTAACGACAGCAGCAGCAGCCCACACGACCTCCATACCGAAACCTGTGCGACGAGTGGCACTATCTCGTTGCTGCTCTGTGTTCCTTACTCCCCTTTTTCTATTTTTACCTTTGCTGGTTGGCGATATGACGGCCAACCTCCTGTGAAGGGAATTACGATACCAAGCAAGGTCCGCGGCTGTGCGTGCTGTGACGGTTCGTTGGCCCCATGTGGTTGGCCCCGAAGAGCCAAGCTTGAACCCGAAAATTCGTCTGCGCGACGGTGGCGACGCGGCGAGATGTCGAGTTCGGCTGGCGGTAGTTTCGTACGCGTTGGCATACACGCTTGCGTGTTCGTTCGGAACTTCAACAGTTTACTCCACCGTTCTTTGTCATAAAAAGAATGTGCAGTATGTTTCACGGGCATTTAGCTCGCTATGCAACTGTAAGCCCTGCCTAACATGCGTTTGCTTTTGCCGGCCTCCGCCAATCGCAGAGCATTCTCGTGTGACATCATAGGTTCTGTTGCGGAAAATGAGCTGTGGGTCGCATGGTCATTTCCTTTTTTTCCTAATTATGTAGCTTATTTGAGCGAAGTTTGCGTTATAAGTGGTGTCGTTATGGTTCTAACGAGGCAATCTTTCGAATGATCCAAACTTGTGTTTTTCTTCATGGCTCCTTTAAGCGGGATTCACACGACGGAGAAACCCTCTCTTTTTGGCCCGCGGGACCCGCTCACGTGACCGGTTTTAGGCTCCGCCCCTCGGTGGGGATAGCACGCGGTGGCTCCGCTAAAGAAAATGCCTCCGCGTGTTTTCGCTCGACGGCGGTGGCCCTCGGCGGGGAATGGAACCTGTTCCTCGGCGCTGTCGTCTGCTACTCACTCCGCGTAGCTCCGCACGTGTGGATGCGCCGCCAGGCCGGATAATCCGGTCACGTGCTGTTGACGTCACATATCCGTCCGCCTCCGTGAGAGGGTTCCTCCGTCGTGTGAATCCCGCTTTAAGCCGCGGGTAGCATTTGCACTCGCAGCGCCTGCGTCACATCCACGGTCGCTTTTTAATTAAGCGCCTCACGAGATCAGTACGCGGGGGCATTCGCAGAAATTGCCGTCGATGCGGATTCGACAGTCTAGCTCTGTGATATCCCTCCGACGGTCACGTGGTCAGCTTTGTTCACACAAAATCCACAAAATCCATCGTTTCGCGGCACTCACTGAAACCGAAACTGCGACTGGCCGCATTGAAAATGCCTCTAATTAAACAACCGTCGCACGCTGAAGCAAATGAGGTTTCTACAGGTTATAAGTAGGTCACTAGCTACTTATCGCAACAAAAAAAAAAACAAACGATGCAAAATTTTCGTGTCAGTGCCCCTTTAAAGGGCCCCTGAGATGGGGGTTTTTGGGGGGTCGATGGTATCGGAGCGCAACGGCTATTTCTTGAACTAATCGTGACGTGTTTGTGCGCTCTTGATTTAATCAATTTTTTACGAGCGTAAAAACATCAGAAAGCTACAAAAAACATCTTTTGTGTGTGGGTGCTTTTACAAAGTCACACATATTTGTTTTATACCGGAGTGTAAAGCACTTACACACCGGGCCAAACCGGGCTTGACGCTCCTCCGTTCTCGGCGGAATGATACAGTGAGCGCAGGAGCAACGACGCTTGCAGCCAGCGTGATCGCTCAGCGCTCCGTGTCTGGTGTTAGTGTATCATCAGTTTTCTTTGCATTTGCTTTCTTGGACGCTGTACCCGAAAAGATTCTTTGCACCATCTGTGTTTCGAGCGTAGCCTCGACGTTGTTTCAGAGGTGGTAACGAACGGCGCGCCAAGGGAGCGCCACGCCGACGACGAAGGAGGAGCTCCGCACGCAGCGCTTGGACGACGCCGGGCACTGCTCGTGATCACGAGGCGCACGCTCAAGTGCGCTCACGCGGGCTGAATAAATCAGTTCAAGCCCAAACGCTGTCGCAGCTGATTCTCTGCGGCGGTCGCGGCAAGGGCAAGAGCATGCTCATCCCGTAACGACAACTGCCAAAGAGTTTCATTTCATTGCTTCCCATCAAGTCATGATCGCAGGAAAGTGTGGTTTGCTGCACCGGCCTTCTGAATGAACCTGTTGCCTAGTGTCCTTAGCGCGCTTTACCGTTTACCGTGTTAAATGAAGCAAGAGTAGCCGTTTGCCGCTGAAAACGAAAGGATTGCACTCTGCGGTTTCTGCATTCCGGCTTACCGGCTCTGCCGAGTAGCGACATCTGGCGAATTTGTCGCAAAGCAAATGACACAAACGTTTGTTGCCCAGAACGATCCCAGAACTGTTCGCTTACGCTTGAAATGGCTTGTTAGACGTCTTAGATTGAACTCTCACAATACAATAATTTTTTTTTTAAAGAGCCGTATACTTCTACTGTAGAACTTAAAAAATCGAAAACATGACGTTGACGCCGCCATCTAGTGGGAAGAATTAGGACCAAGTATTGCATTAACCAGAATTCATGCCACCGCTAAATATTTCGATATAAAATGAGTAAGATATATTGTAATGATTCCGCAGTTACCTATATTACCTTGCCCAAGACGATTTTGAAAGCATAAAAGAGCTATGCTAGTTCATAAAGGCATCTGAACCATTGGAAGCGTGGGAAGCTGGAGTAGGGGCGGAAATTTTGCTCGCTCATTCTAAAAAAAATTGTCATTTATCGTGCTCCTGATCATCATTTAGCAAGAATGTAGTAAACAACATCAACTAAGATTGATTGCATGAAGCGCAGAGCACAGCGCATTTGCTGTGCCGTAAAGTTCCGGAAGAACGCCCACCCAAATTTAAGTACAGTGATATCAAGTGAAAAAAATTTCCCCCGCATTTCCCCGAGGGGGAGAATGTGAAAGTGCGAATGCACGGTTGTCGGCCCGCTTGCGGCGCTTGCGCTCGGCCCCCGCAGCCCACCGCCTCGCCGCCTTCTCTTCCATCTCTTCCATCGGGTTTGTAGTATCACGTGTACACCACGCAGTTATCAAGCCGCTATAACGCCGCTGAGTCGCCAACGCACGCCGCTGACGACGTAGTTTGAATGCGTTAAAGATATAAGGCGCGTTACTAACACTGATATTAGCGTTGCGTCCGTGGCTTTTTTGTATGCTAACACAAAGCATACAAAAAAGCCACGGACGCAACGCTAATAAAGAGTCAAAGAGTACGTGGTTTTTCGTTAGCGTCATGTGAAGTTAAAGTTCTTGCGTATGCTGATGACATTGCCTATTTTTGTGTTGACAAGCGTAGTGTTCACGAAGCCCTTGCATTGACTAAGGAGTTTTGTGACGTGTCTGGAGCGGTCATGAATATGGAGAAAACTAAGGGGTTTTGGCTTGGCCTGTAGGGAACCAAACCTTCCAAATTTGCAGGTATTAATTGGGACAGCACACCGCTTGAGTACCTTGGCGTGCCTTTGCACCAAATAAGGAACTCAGGACCACACTGGTCTTCAGCACTCACGCATGTCAAGCGTGCCTCGCAGGCATGGATGGGGCGAGAACTTTCTGTATTTGCCCGTGCGCAAGTCTGCAATGTCTTCTTGGTAGCAAAGCTTGTTTATGTGCTTCAGGTACTGCACTGTGCGCGGGCGAAAGTCCAGGCTCTACACAGAGTATTTGCTACCTTCGTGTGGGGATCTGAATGGGAGCCAATGCGCAGGGATAATTTGTTTCTTCCTTTTACGGTCTGGTGGTGTTGGGTTAGTGCATTTGTTTGTGCACCAACTTGTGTCTCGGTTTTTCTTCTACAAGTCGGCGGAGCATCCATTTTTACGTACTGTAATTCAAGAGCGCATAAGTTACCATTTGCCGTTTCTCCTTGTTTCTACGGGTGAGGTCAACCAAAAGCCGCCATGGGGTTTTCTAAAAGAAGTTGTGGATACTTTTCATTTCCTTACTGCGCGGTTTTCTCTGGAGTACCTGTTTAGTCTTTCAAGGAAGGCTATGACGAACACTTTAATTCATAATCTATTCCCCGTGCCTCTTTATCGCCAGCCATACTTGCGGGACCATACGAATAATGTTTTAGACCGTGTCAAGCGTATGTGCGTGCCGCCAAATGCCAAAACGTTTTTTTTAAGCTTCATTCGCAAACGCTTCCACTTAAAACATGGCTGCGAGACAAAGGAATGTCGATCCCTTGGTCAGACAATTGCCGCTTGTGCAACCAACCAGAAACTATTGACCACTGTTTTGTGCTGTGCCGTGACGCGGTGTTTTTCTGGGACGTTTTGCAACGGACACTAAAAAAGGACATTGACATCACCCCATACACCATTCGCTTCTTGCCATTTGAGGACGTTAATCGGGTGCCGTATGACGTTTTTGTGCTCCTAGGTTTGTTTAGCTTGTGGAAGTGCCGCATGACTGATCGGCATGCTGAACCCCCTAGGCCGACCAAGGTCATTTTTCGGGAACAGGCGGCGTTGGTACGGAGCGTTTACGTCGCGCAGAGTGATCCACCAGAGTGGCTGCATCTTTTGGATGCGTGCGTTTGCTTGCCTGAGTTTTGAATTGGTGCCGACCTTTGTTAGACTGACGGGCTTACCCTTTTCTGTCTGTTAGTGTTTATATTGTGTGTCAATTGTCTTGGCTGACTTCTCTCTAAAATTTCCATGTATTAAAGAAAAAAAAAAAAAAAGTCGCGTCCGTGGCTTAGTCGGTAGAGCGTCGCGCTGCGGCCGCAAAGTCCTCGGATCGAAACCTGGCGCCGGATGCTGTTTTTTTTTATATAGAGAGGTGGACTGCGGACGGACGGCGCCGCCGGCGGTGGAAGGTTTGGGGTCGCTTATAAAGTGCATTCGCACTTAATACGAGATGGGCGAAATTTCGGGTCAAGCGCGGAAAGGACGAATAAGTGACCGCATCTACACATGAAGAGATGATTCGGGTTTGTTTTGTTCACTCATCGGCGCTAAAGCCATGGATTTTACGGGGTGGGCGCGCGTCTTTCAGTAAATTGAATATTTCACCCGTAAAAGGGGGTGGGCGATGTTTCGGGGGAGGGCGTTCACTCGGAACTTTCCGGTAATCTAATCAAAACGCGAGCGTACATTTCGCCGGCGCAGGGGGCTCGCTACTACAGTCGGTAGAAATTCTAGCCTCTGTATCGCTATGTAGCGACGGTAAAAATAAGTTACCGTTCACGGAAACTCTCGCGCATGCAAGGTCGACTTCCGCAATCACCAGTATCTCCTGCTCAAAGTCCGTAAAGACTGAAAACGTAGCTTAAAAAAAAAAAAGGACGTCGTCGTCTCATGTGCGACCCACTCGCTGAAGTAACCATGGTAACGACGACGCTCTAAACCAAACCGGCGCCGTCAAAAATCGCGGACATTCCGGCGGCCAACCATGAAATGAGTGCTTCGCCTCGGACGAGGTCGGACTATGTCGTCATCGCAAGCCGCCGAGCCAACAAATAGTTCTGTCTCGTCGGGGTAATAACTTTGGTTAGCGTGAGCGAATATGCTTACTATTTTTGGACTTGTTTCTACAAGAACTATAGAGTAGATTTCTTACACAAACAAAAACACTTTGAAATCCATCTCAGGCCCCCTTTAAACCAAAGAGAAGATACATACACAGTACACACGGGGACCAAATAAATATGAGTGCAATATCTTAATGGAAAGGAAATTGTGCTCACGCTGACACCTTTGGATATTAGTATGCTACGTAACGAAAAATTTGCAGCCTTTGCATGCTTCCTGCAGTGCTAGCCCATGCTGATACAGTTAAAACCCGATCTAAAGAAGTCACCGGGAACTGCAAATTATTTCATAGAAGAGTACTGACAAGAAATTTTCGTGCTTTCTTTTTCTTTTTGAAACCACTATTTCAAAGTGAAGGAGACAAAATATATGCACGAGGTGTGGCAGCATGGTGTTGATTACATATGGCGCACTTTATGCTGGTGACAACGGAAAGGCAACACAGGCAAGGCAGGTAGATGTTCCCATTATAATTTCAACGCGCTTATCTTTCTCCCACATTACTCTGTTTTGGGTGTTTATTTTTACTTTCCACTTCAACATGTTATACGGCCTCTTTACCCTCCAGTGCTCTACCCAGAGAAATGCTATGAGACGGCCCGGGGGTTCCTAAATGTGCGTGAAATTTGAACACAAGGCGTTTGATTATTGTTTTCACCAGAAAAAAAATATTCACTGTGCCTCGAATTGAACCTTCCACCTTGTCCTGAAGGGCATACACAGTAATCCCTCGTTAACTCGAAGTCGTAAAATCCGCTAAATATTTCGAGCGAAGCGGAGTTTCGGGTTAAGCGAAATGCCGAAAATTTTTTGCCAGGTCACTGATGAGAGTAATGCTGGTAACAAAAGCTCCGCTGCTCAGGGGCTTTCGTAATGAAGGCAAAGAAGTTCGCAGGAAAAACAATTTTTTTGTTATTGTGAAAAAGAATTCCGTGATGCTCGCCAGTTTCGCGTTTGCATCTGGTCCCAGAAAAGCGTTCTCGAGCTGCACAAATAATCCATCGCATCAATTGTTGGTCGCCACCCCTACATTGTACCTTGTTGCAAAGCAGGCACAACGACTTTGTTGTTTATGTCGTTGTAGGCACTGCTCGAGGATCCTCTTCGTCCTCATGATCAGCTGCATCGTCCACAGCTCTCTCAAAGATGTAAGCGTCGGGCAGCATTCCTGTAACAAGAACATCGGCCTCGTAAAGCGTAAACTTGCCGTTTACGACCGCGTTCGGCGCATAGTGGCTGCCAAGCGTTCGAATGGAGACCTTATCAGCTACCTGTAGCGGGCTTTGCCTTGTGTCCTCTCTGCCAAATTTCAAGATATCCGCGATCTCCCGAAAAAACATTTCAATATAAAGGGGGAAGTACATGGTGCCTATGGGAGGTAAATGCACGGCGAAAAAAAGTTTTGACTTGACCGATATTTCGAGATACCCAAGTTCGAGTTGACGAGGGATTACTGTATATGCTTAGCTTCTTATCACCTGTCAAACGAAACATATAAATTTTTTTTTACTTCCGTGCCCCGAGTTTGTACTCCGCCTGAAAATTTTTGACAAACCTGCACAGAATGGCGCAAACCACTGTAATTGTCGCGGAAATGTCTTATTTTGAACTGGGTAATGCTAACACTTCATAAAATGGAAAATGCTATAAACTTTTACGTATCACTGCCTACATTCTGTGTTTGGCGCGTTAACCTTCAAAGCTTTTCATTCGCGTTGCAGGATGCAAGCAATATGGCTGCGTGTGCATGTGTAAGCCACAATTGTAGAATACGAACTACGAAATTCGCACCCACATAAAGAATTTATAGGGGAGTCCCAACCCGCTCGATTGTGCAACAGTTCCTGAATCATCAAGACCTAAAAATTCGGGCGTGGTATGCCTTTGGAGTCTATAGCCAAAGTCGCGGAAATGTTTTCTACGTCTGCGATATTTTCAAGTGTACTTTCAATAATGCGCGCCAAGTTGAACGCATTCACGTTTGCGTCGCCGGCCATCCAGCCTCCGATTACCATACTGCGCTCGTTCTCATTCTGCCTCATAAACTAGAGATATTCGTTCCCGGATAGCGATTCGCCACCACCCGTTAACGGGGAGATGGGCCGGCGCTCGGGAACCGTGGCCTCAACGGCGCTCGGGCTCGGTGGCCTCAACTGGCGCTTTCAGTATGACGATACCAACAATACTACGAGAGGGAGCACGGGGGCGGAGTCCACCGTCATATCGGCACGACGCCTCGCGGGAACGGGGCTTCCAACAGCCTTCAGGCTCAAAGAATTCCCCCCCCCCCCCCCCCCCACCAAAAAAAAAAATCGTTGCATAAAAAAAGCACCCGTCATGAGCACAGCGCTAGCAGACGAGAACAATCAATCAGAGAAGAACATGACGTGGGCTGGTGGCCCCACCAAGCATCGAGAACTGTGCCCACTCCGCGAACTTCCATGCAGCTCCGGGCGTAAGTACCCCCGAAAGCACGAGCACAAAAACATGTTGAGCTGCGCGTTTTGTCGCCGTCTACATGACATGTTGTTCCTTCAAATGTTCGTATTTTCTACAGCACACATTGCGTGTACGTGTTCCCTTGAGGCCGCCGGCCAGTACATACAAAGCCGACTTGCGCACTTTCTCACTCGCGAAAATCGGGCCAACTTGAAGGATGTACGGGCGGAAGCTCGTCTTAGGCTGCCCATGGCGTGCACAGTAGTAGCAAGGAATTGCTTCGAATGGCCAGGTGCCACACAGGAACGGAATGCGATGGTGAGGGGATAGAATGGGGAAGACGTAAGGGAACTGTCAGGGGGCAGTTGTTGGGTAGTGCAGGCACGTAGCCAGTATTTTTTTTTTCGGGGGGACTAAAGTTGTTTTCAAGCCCCCCCCGACAGAGAAAAAGCGAGGTATTGTTTGGAGGCGCCCTTAATGTTTGGTTCATTAAATAGACTGCATTTTCCCGATAACAATGATATTAATCTTATCGCAAACTTCAAACGAATAATCGAGATATGAAATATGAAGCAGCGGCCACACCCACTTTCCGGGGATTTCTCTATGACATCGCAGGATCTTTTTACGATTGGCGTCAAACGACCAGAGACACAGCCAATCAACATGGCTGCGCGATTGTAGAGAGCATCTAGTTCCATTGATGCTATCATTTCAATTGTTACGTGCAGTTAACACACTCATAACTACGTTTTAGTGCTGGCCTGTACTAAATCACTCCTGCCCATATTACGTCACTGCAGCGCGAAATTTGAAAATTTTTGATATTTGTTGCATTGCTCCGGTTGAAAAACGTCTTCTGGGGTTGGAATGTAGCTGAGTGAGTTACCAAAGGCTAGTTGTTTCAAATTCAACAAGGTTGTATTTTGTCTTCAAATGGGCTTAAGGTCTCTATTGGTGTTGATTATGATGGTATTTAGTGCCAAATGAATTTGTAAACTGGGAAAAAATCAGCAGATCGCGTGGTGCAAATCTGCGCCCGTGATACGGTATACGTATACTGCACGCACGGGCACCTTGTGCAGGCATTGCATTAAATGAGCATAGTTTCATGTGATTACTTGCTTTATTTCAACGTGTGTGGTATGATGAGTGTGACATCCGCAATAAAATGGCGTAGGCCGTAAGAATGAGATTTTTTTATTTAGTTGCTGTTGTCCAAAACGCAGAAGAAATTTTTTTTGCTGATAAGCATTCTACGCCCGATCGCGTGGTGTGAAATGGGGTAACAAAGGTCACGATAACGGGCACACCATGCGACAGCCGCTACCTCACTTGGAGTTGCGTGCCTGTAGATGAAGCAAACTACTGAAACTGCAGCGAGAACAAATATATTTTTTAACTCTTCATGTACTTTAACTGTTCACGTAATTTACGGACAGAGGAAACTCTTCACGTACTTAACGCTGTCCCGATACGCTTTGAGTAACCCTCGTCAACTTTGTGCATCATAGGATATTTATGCATTTATATGAGTAAAATTTACGTTTTCCCTCTTTCTAAGTTACCTACCCGCTTCATAGCTGGCGGTCCTTTCAACAACCAATTCAAACGCAAATATTGCATTAGAAATAAAACGAGATATAATTTTTTTGGCTCGCAGACATAAAGGTACTGTGACATCGTGTAAATATTAGGAAGCGATTATTTAAATATTAAAAGACAGTGATCACGCAAGGATAAATCAGGGCTCAGGGGAAGAAGATGACTTACAATTGCGGCCTCTTTTGTATGTTGCATGGCACTTCGAGCAAGGGCGCTTCGGCCCTTGCACCGTTCTGTCATGTCGGCGTTTTTGTGACTCAGGCCCCTGAATATACACTGCTCTGGGCAGCCGCCGCCCAGGCAAAAGCGGCCGTGGACGCAATGGAGGGGCTTTTGTTGTGACCGAGGTCGAAGATGGCCATCGGGTATTTGTTACTGTGGCGAGCGCCGTCTGCCTATGGCAGGGCTGGTGACCGTCACGCCTTCACGTGTAGGATAAAGTCTTGAACTGGCCCGGTGAGCCGCAGCGTGCCCTTTTCGTCAACTCCCTGTTCCCCAGTTTCGTGGGTTAGCGAAAAATACCGCCGAACGAATCTGCCTAATCGCGGAGGAGAAAATGACTGTCTGCAACACCGCTTTCTGAAGGGGACACGCAGTGCGCGCAAGCTGAGCCCATTCAATTATCCCACGCCAACACCCTCCCGGGCTCCACAGAAACGTGAAAAAGAATGAAGGGGTGACGCGCAGAAGAGGGGCATACTTTGCTATGCGCCTCATCCACAAAGGCCCTCTGCCCAACCACGACATTCATCCAGCTAAAGCACACGTTTTGCCCAATACGCAGACCCATCGCTTTCTTCAGTTGCCACCGCCGCTTGCACGTGATTCTGTTTACACATACAACGATCGTCTTTTCCCTTTCGGCCCTTTATCGTACCAGTCTTCACCCATCAATGGCGGGCGGTCTCTCTTTTTTTCCGCCGCGAGTCAGTGCGGACCACTCCTTGCTTCCCCGGTTATACCGTGACGAGTCAATCTCCTCTGCTGAGAACGACTCAGCCGGCCAATTATTCTCTGTGTGGCGACATGCCACACACAAAGGGCACAACGTGGGCTGAGCTTACCCGAGGGCGCCATCACTTTTGGAGCTGCACCCCTCCGACGCAATTATCCTGACCCGGGCGCTTCGTTTTGTGTAAGCACGAATGCGTTAGGACAGGCCTCTTGTGAATGTTGAACAGGTCGTGAATGTTTTTAATAGTGGCACATCGAAGGATATGCGTCTTTGTTCACAGGCGACGTACCAGACATAACAGGCAGCACGGCGCCGGTCGGGAAAATTTCGGAGGGGGGGGGGGGGGGGGGGGGGCTGATGAACACCGGTCAGCACCCCCCAGGCTACGCCACTGGTTGCGACAGACGGATAGAGGAACCCGCTTGAGGGAGGCAAACTAGACGAACCGCGAGATCACAACAGCGACTAGAACCCAAAACTTGATCGAGATCTTACCGAAAGTCGCAAGAAAATCGCCGTCATTCATAATTTTCTCTTGCTACGAGCCTGGGAAGTTCGCCAATTTGGTGAAAAGGAGGCACTATGCGCAGCGCAGCGGGCAGAATATGGTTCCTTAAAAACTACGGAGTGAGGAGGGGGGGGGGTGAAAATTTCGGAGGGGGGGGGGGTTTAAACCTCCCTCTGGCTACGCCACTGGGGTAGTGGGCATCTATAATAGAAAGTCTGGAGCAGAAAAGTGGAGGAAGAGCAAAAAGAGTTAGTGGTAGTGAAGGTAATTGGAGGAGGAAGAAGGTATAAAGGGAGAAGAAATATTGAAGTATATTGAAATATTGAAGAAATATTGAAATGTTGAAATACCATTTTCCCAATGTAAATTCTCACACAAGGCAAAGTTCCTGGAATGTGGACGCCACCAAAAATGAACCAAAAAAGACGTCGAGGGCAAAAGGACGACAGCAGCATCAGGGCGAAGAAAATTCAGGTAGACACTCAGGACTTCTTGCGTGGGTATTGCGCTTTATTTCAAGCTATGCGATCTTCTATGTCTACTGGTAGGTCTGTCGTGGTTATGTCCTCTCCTGTTGCGACAAAGTCTTCGTCACGAGAGGGACTGCCGCGAAATGTACCACCGCAACCATATGGTTGCGGTGGTCTCGGCTGGGAATGGTTTTAGCTGCAGCAAGCGCTTACTTCTGTGCGGGCAGTGCGGCATTGTAGTGGCGAAGCGCCTAAGGGGCTTGGGCTGTCGGCGTCTCCTGTCGTCTCATGTAGTCACGGTGCTAAAACACCGGGACACTCGTTTTCCAACGTCTCGTGCTAGAACGTAAAAAGACAACTTACGGCCAGTCTGTCTCTCATTTAGTTGCTTAAAGCCGGTTCAACGAAAGAGAGGGCGCCACCGCCTCAGCAAGCGCGCGATAGCTCTTACCACAGGCGCTTCTCCGGCTGTCAATCAGCGCGCTCCGGGTGGCAAGAGAGAGACTTGCCATCTTTGAATACACTTATACACTGTATGTTTCGCCCCTCCCCAGGTTTCACGTTAGTGGAGATGGCCCGGGATTTTTTTGTGCATCTTCTTTTAGCGGCACTTCCGTGGGCAGCCAGGAATTTTTTTCGGGGGGGGGGGGGGGGGGCGGTCGACCAAAAGATGCGATGGAGAAATAGGCAAGGCTTCTTGCGCGTTGTTTGTCAAACGAAGCTTGAAATAACTGAATTTAACATGCGATTTGTGTACGCTGAACGCTAACAGTAAAGTCCACCTTAAGAAGCTTAGATGATGATGACCTAAATTCCCGTTCGCGCCGGTCTATGGGTAGGCCACGGGTGATTCTTTCGTCCGTAGAGCCGGCGATTATGCGGGCACGCGCTCTTGAGCGTGATCATGAGGGTACTCGTGAGTGGCGCGCGGTCCCCGAAGTTCGTCAGGCGGAAGTGGAGGCCTACACTGGGTGTTTACTATCAAGATTCGCGTGTTTTAGGTTTTCTTTAGGAAAGGGACAAAAAGTTTTATTATCAGCTATGAAGTACAGTCGAGCACGATTTGAAGGTTATCGCGCCAGCATCGAGCGGCCACGCGTGCCACCGTCCTACGGTTTCGTTTCGGAACCATGAAAATCAAGATTTCGCACTCTTCTCTCCCTTTTTGGCTGTTCCATGCTTGCCACCCTTTGGGTTTCAAGCTTTGCATTCGTTGTTAGCAAGCACATACTTGGTTGCCTTTTATCTACGCCGACGATAACGAAACTGGCATGGAAGATATGCTTTAGCTCGTGTTCTGTCTGCTTTATTCGAAAGAGTAGCTTTCCCGCGATAACCTTCGAATTACAGTGGACTGTACGTGCGGCACATTCGTTATTATGGTGGTGAAGCTAGCAAACGTGCATCTTCGTCCTTAACTAATCGCCTTTTGTTATTTTTCATGCTAGTAACGTGAATAGTAAATTTACGCTTAGCTTATTGCACTGCTGTTAAATGTTGAGCGTGTTGCACGTTTCCTAAATTTCATTGTATTTCTATCCGTTAAATCGAACAGACATGGCTTCAGTAAAATTCCGGTTAAGCAAATACAGAATGCTGATTCTAACCAAGAGGGAGGTCAAGGAAACAATGGAATAGTGCCAAAAAGACAAAGCTCCGCAATAAAGAGAATTGTGTGGTTTGTTGATGTGGAGGAAATACAAGATGGGCAGAGCAATGCTTTTCATACAGCAGAAATTATGGAACTGCAATAGTCAATGAAATGCGATGTCGGTAGAAAAATAAACATATCAAGGATTGATAGTTGACTGAACAAAATACATGCTGCAGTGACATGCTCTGTCATGTGATTATACTTTGTACCAGTGTAAAGACAAGGAATGACACGCTAAAGTCGAGACCACATGTATGCCTATATATGAGGCTTTTCCTGCTGTTCCGCCATTTCCCGGCCGTGCTGTTCCGCCAGCGAAACAGCGGGACTGCCTCGATCGGCTCCCGGCAGGTTCCCGGCGCTGCTCGGGGTATACGGCGCGAAATGCAGCCGGGCTGTATATGTTGACGTGTACAGCATATGGAGCGGGCACAGGGATCAGACGTTTACGTAGCCCTTGTTTTCAGGTTTATATGAGCAAGAATGACCTTAAAACTGCAGGTTCCGCGCCTGCAGACGACTTCAGGCGGTTCTTCACGCTACTTAAACCACACCCCAGGGGGGGGGGGGGGGGGGGGCACACGTGCCTGGTGTGCCCCCCCCCTGGCTACGCCCCTGTCCGTGGGCATCCACGTGTCACAGCTTCCGCTGAGGTAGACCCTTCAGTCCAGCGTATACGGAAACGTGGCCATTGGTGTCATTTTCCATTCTTTACCCTCGGCATTACCCTTTTTCGATTGCGTCGTTTTCTTCTCTATGTTTTCATACCATGGATTGAACAGCGCTAAGACGGAACAAAGTGAAGTGTAACAAACACGGGCGCTGACTAACAACTGTTTATTTTTGTGAAGAAAGGGTAATTATAGGCGAAAAAAACGAACATGGTTATCTGTGTGCGCATTGCGGCACCCCAAAACAGATCAAACATACTATGAAAGCTGTTATCATGGACGCAATCTAGGTGAAACGTTAATTTCTCCTGTCTCGCCAAATATGCTATTGCTTGATCTAGCAGGGCCACAGACGATCTGCTTTAATTTTTGCATGACGATCCTCTTGCTGGACGGCGAGGGCCATCGAACCCCCGTGGCGCACCTGCCTAATGTGAGTCGAGTTTTAGAAGGCATTTTGTACAGTTATATGAGAAAGCAAGAATTCTGCACCGAAGAGTGCAAGAAAGCCTTCGTTTACGTGTTTACAAGGATTCGCCTGTTGTGACGCACTCGCTTTCTTAGCATCTCCTTGGCGAAGCAACGCACCAGAAAATCGGCTGCCGCAGAAAAAATGCGGAAATTTTTGTAATTGTTGGTATTCCGTTTGCATAATTTTAAATCACAAATTTTGCCTCTGAAGTGGGGGCCCGCATATGTGTACAATTTATTTGCTTGTATTTTGTTTTTCATTAAACAATGCAGGTATGTTACGCTGTGAATGCATAAAGCCTTGGTGTTATTTTTTCGAAATACCAATATTTTGTAAATTATTGCTCAAATTTTTATAAAAAATCTGCTGCTGAATAGAAAATGTGAAACTGTCCAACTACGGTACCTTGCGATTTTTTCTATCCATTTCTTCTTTTACATCTGAAGTGTGCGGGTATGCCGTAATGTCTTGTTCCCCTCACGGGATAAGTTTATATTGGGGTAAGTACTGTGAACTTGTGTATAGTTATTACTATTTTTTTTTTGTGTAAGCCTTCGTAGAGACTGTATATGCACTGGCTTGATACCTTGTTATTAGCATGCGGGCAAGTGCCATGCACTTCTGTAGGCGACTAAAAGCGCGAAATATCCAACTTGTGTTTTTGCTGTACGAATGGTACGTTTAGGCAATAAAACATTTTAAAAAATCTCTACTCTTTATTTTTGTTTTGTTTGTGTGTCCTCAAAACCAAGGAGAAAGAAGTATTTGAGGAGGGGAATCTACTGGGCTGGGACAGCGAGGGGCGGGCGGCGCGTTAATGTCACTCTCTGGCGAGGAGGAAATGCAACTTGCGGAGCAAGCAGCACAACAGATGGCGCGTCAAGCGCGTTGCCATAGTTTACATGTTCTTCTACGGACGCGACGCACAAAAATCGTAATATCATCGAATATATTGTGAAAATTGCCCGATTTCTTTATGTAAAATAAATAAATAGAAGTGCTGGACAATTTAGCAGACTCCGTCTGCTTTAGTAAGCTGCGGGTGAAGAGGTGGAAAATGTTGTCTTGAAGTGCGGTAATGTTGGGTGATGTCTTGAAATGTCAGCAGGGGAACGGGACTCGGTGTTTCCTCAGAGGTATGAGAGGAAAGTTCGCAGGCTTGTCTATGGGAAAAATGATTGCCCGTTAGTGAGGAGTGTCCTGGGGTCCACACAATGTCGATCTTCCTATTGTGGGCGTGTTGAGCCAGGAGCTTCCACATAGTTGAGGCCACATAACCTGCGAAAAAGCTGCGACAGACGGCTTGACAGACCGTAATTACAAGCATTGCGGGAGTTTGAGTGATAGCGAGGGCCACAGTCAAGTCTTCCGCGGCTTAGATAAATGTGGTCTTGGTGGTGGTGGTAGCCCGAAAAATGGCGCATACCCACTTAGGGGGATTGGCCAAGAAGAGTTATGTTTTTCATTACAATCAATCATGCGAGGCAAAATAATGGAGCAGAAGAAGAATTTGGTCTAGGTTATAGAAGAGAGAGAGAGAAAAAACACGAAAAAAAAAACAACAGAGAGAAGAATAGGAAAACTATAGTAAAAGTCAGCCTAATCGGAATGTTTTTAACACTGCAGACGAGCTGTCTCCGAAATGAAGGAGTGGATGGCGTTGCACACGATTGAGGCGCACGTGACAACCTTGTCTTTGCTGGTTACCATGGCTAAGTGATGGGAGAGATTGGAGTAAGGGCTGGCATCTGCGTATGAAAGATTAAGATTGTCTGCGTAGATTTGTTCTTGGGCTTGGCTACGACCGTGGCGACGACCAGAGGGCAAAGTGGGATGCATGTTTTTGGCAAGAGGGCCGATCAGACGGGTTTCCACGTTGCGTCTGCATAGAAGTGCTTATCTATTTAAAAAAGCCATCACTGCAATGAAAGAAAATGAAGGAAGCTCACACTAACGCGGGCGACTTGAAGGTTGCGAAGCTGTACGCAACCTTCATAAGTCCCCGATTGCAGCCGATTTGTGTGTTCGTTGCTGCAACGCTCTTTGCTTCATCTTTGTATAAGTGTTAGCTCCCTTCATTTTTGTAAGCTATAATCATTGGTCATTAAACGTTAAAACGCAATAACCGTTTAGTTGGAAGTGCGTTATTAATCATCATTAAGTGTAGTTGCATACTGTTCATCTTCATTAAACACTTCAACTAATTCTTCTTCTTCTCCCTCGGTAACCACTTCCATTGCCTGTAGTGGTAGTGGTTGTGGGGCAGATTTTGGAAGTACATCGTCGTGTCGTGTACTTTTACACTTAAGGCGTTCTCTTCATCTTCAGTAGTAGTGCCTTGTGATCGCTATAGACTGGCAGTGGCTGGCACAATTGATTTATTTGAGAAGTGCCGAAGTTTGCATAGACCAGATCTGTGCAAGTACCACGAACTGTAGTAGGTAGATTACCCCACTTCTTGTTAAGGCAACTCCTACTGAACGTATCCATCATGTAATCATTCAACCACGTGTCCCGCTTGGCATTCACGTTAAAGTCTTCCATCACCAGAACGAGCCCACGTTCCCGTTCGTACATGCGTCTGAGTTTGAATCCGCTGAATGTTTTAGCTTTCTCTTAAGTAGTGAGAGAGAGAGAGCTCTCTCTCGCACGGCTCGAACCCACGGGCTTTTGGTAGGTCCACTTTTCGTAGTTCCAGTAGAGGGGCTTCGGTCATTTTAACGTAGACGCTGACTCATTCCGCAGTTGTGTCCACGTTCTCTTTGTACCCAACGCAAGTGTAGTCATCGATCTGCATTCGGGCACCCTTCCACGTTTCCTTGAGGTATATCACGTGTGCCCTTTGTAGCAGTTCATCGTGGTTAACGTCGGTTGCGCGACACTGAAGCAATCGAACGTTGAGCTGGGCCATGAATTCGTCTTGGCCGATGTTTGCGTATGCTGTTCTGCAAGTTCGGCTGATCGTTTCGTGCGGGTACTTTTTTAATCTCTGTAGTGAAACGTGAAGCCTCCGGTGGCGTTGTTCAGTTTTTGCACATCGGTCGACCGACTCAGGCCCACGTACATGAGCTTCTGCGGGTGTACCTTGTTTTATTCGTACACGACACCCGCGTAAGTGGCTCCTTGAGACTGCATGGTCATTGTACTTGCCTGTATCACGGGGAATTGTT
The DNA here is from genome assembly GCA_013339765.2 of Haemaphysalis longicornis. Classification (NCBI taxonomy): domain Eukaryota; kingdom Metazoa; phylum Arthropoda; class Arachnida; order Ixodida; family Ixodidae; genus Haemaphysalis; species Haemaphysalis longicornis. Next base: position 1,576 of record JABSTR010000763.1, on the reverse strand, counting down.
TGCGTCTGACCACATTTCTTTCTTTCTAATCAGAGAGACCACAGCCACTGCGGGTTCGGTAGGCACCCAGTCAGACTCGATGTTGTGGTCCCTTCGTTTCGAATTCTCAGCCTGTCCCCTTCCCTTGATGGCGGCAATGCGACCAGTGCCAGGCACCTCGAACTTTACCCACACTCCGGTTGGGAATTCCCGTTCCGGGTGTTATTCGCAGTGCTCGAGTACTCCCACCGCCCCGTTCACGAGCCCGTCGAGGACATCGATGTTGCTCGTCAGCATGTATGGTCTCCCGACCGAGAGCACGAACACAGATGGCAAGTTGCCGACCTTGGCGCCGGTCATCTTCTCCATCTTGGCCATCATTCGCTTGCGATACGATTCAGTCACCCAATCACGCACTTCATCCTGAGCTAGGATCTGAACCGAACCGCGATCTCCCTTGGCCAGAGTCCCGTTGTAGGCGCCTCGTTTGTAGGCCAGCGTGGGACTAACCAGCTCTCCATCAGGTCGAGCTCGTACCGTCGTATTCCGTACTGACCGTAGCCTATGGTCAGACGACGAATATTCACGAACGGAATTCGAGGAGAGACCACCCGCTCTTCCACTTCGTTTAACCGCGCCAACGAGGCGGGCTTGGGCGGGCACGCGAATCCGTTGGTCACGATGAATGAAGGGACCTTTCCTCGAACTAGCGAATTGCAGCACGTCCGACACGCTTGCATCTCCTCATGGTCCTCTGGCGTGTCCGGGAAAATCAACACCCTCCGTGTGTTTCTGGTGGTTGCGAATTGATTTGATCGTCATTAGATTCGAGACAAACCACAACCTATCGCACACTTGACACGAGTGTCCAAATTCGACTGAGAGAAACCCATGGTTGAACCGAGCGTCGGCTCCCGTTACCGACGGACGTTCCCGGTGTAGACGAGTGGTATCGGTTGGACGTTGCCGGTACCGCTCGCACCTTCGCCCGCTTGCGTTGAACGGATTAGGGGTTTTAAGCCCACCGACGTCTTATGGCGGCATTCTCTGTGGCCACGGGGTCCATGTTCGCCCTCTGGACTCGTTTCTGTTCCGATACCCAGCGCGACGAGCCTCGAGGCGAGCGCCCTCCTCATTGGGCGTGCGGACAACCCGGGGGTGACCCATCCCTGAGCCTCAGGCGGCGCACTTCTAACACCCATACAAATGAAGAACGCGCAGCTCTAATCATGAGCGAAGCCCTAGAGTGACGCGAGAAGTGTGATTGCGATAGCGAAAATGTTGCCACGATTACGCTGGAGTTCCCTTTTTGGCCAATCTTGGCCAATCTCTCTAAGTGGGTATTTTTTGCGTGACAAACGTGCTACGAAACCGTAACTAGCGAGTGACGTGAGCAGTGTGATTGCGCTAGTGAAAGTGTTGCCATGATTATTCTGAAGTGTTTTTTTTTTTTTTTTTTGGGGGGGGGGGGGGCAAGTGGCCAATTCTATAAGTGGGCATGTTTCACGTGACTAACGTGCGCCGGGTTTTAACTGCTGGGCCGTCGTCGCGAGGCATGAGCTCACGTGCGCGCGCTCCCGGGCGCTTTCTTGGTTTT
>JABSTR010000762.1:0-32340 GCA_013339765.2 Haemaphysalis longicornis | reverse complement strand
TGTAACTAATGGTTAGTTGGATAATATATAGATATCAACTTCCCCGTGTTTCATCCAACCTCGTTCACTCTATCTACGTTATTCCCATAAAAAAGTCAGGTCTGAAGTAGTGTCTCTAGACACACTGTTGATGATTCTGGTCGGCCACTGGACATCATTTTACAGAGTAAAGTGGTGGTGCTGGGCAAAGTTATGGACGTGCTCTCCTTTCTTTGGTGTTCTACGCATTTCCATACGCTACGTGAGGGGCGATAAACGCGCCAACAACAATCCTATGCCCTATGGTGACCGAAAACATTTTAATGATGGCACAAAGGCGTTAAAAGCTGAAAAGAGCCGTGGAATGGTCAAAGATGCTAGACAAATGACAATCCATTGGCGCTATTCAACAAGTACACACTTCACGTACATGTTGAATGGCCGATGTCACTTGCTGGGGCAAGACATATTGTAAAAGGTGCATCAAAAAGAATATCTGACCTGTTGAAAGGCTGATTCATCTACGACACAAAAACATAGATAACGATAAGAAACCCAAGACCGACAAGGCATTATCAAAAATTTCCATGCTCTTACACTAAGGCTCTTAGGTGCGATACCAGCAATTTTCTCATATACATTGGTATTGTCCCAGTCTTTAAGGCACGACGTTCCAACAGACAAACACACTTTCACACCCTTGAATACCATTTTCGGAAGAGTGCCTAGCAACCCAAGTTTTTTGATGGAAGGGTGTGTTTTAGAGTACTTCGGAAGTGTGAGTTTTCAGGCGGAATAAGAATCAACTCCGGAGTGAAGTTTCGCCTTTGGCAACTCACCATTGTACTGAATTGGTAACGATGACGAGTTAGATGCTCAACACGTTCGAAAGAACAGAGTTGGATTTGAGTGCGCTATAAAAAACAATGATGCGACTGCACATGTTTGAGACCTTTGATTGAGGAACGTGGAGAATGCTCCCAAGAGTTACTGTGGAAAGTGAAAAACAAAAGCAAGCTACAACAGTGTCTGCATTCATCGATTCAAAATTATACCTTTTGCCAATAAAACTGAGCATCCAGTTCCGGTCTTCTTCGTGGTTGTTTTCAGGGAGTTGGTTAATCTCTAGCAGTAGATAGAATATATGCAGTATTAAACAGTGTATATTCCGCCGTAACGTTATTAATGATTGCAAGGTGCACTCGAAACCGAAAATTTGGCCAAAAGGGTCATGGCTTGGGTCTGTTTGTGATGCATAAGGAGAACTGAAATAGCAAATTAGACAAAGAAAAAAGGAGACAGGAACAGGCCGAGCGCTAACTACCAACAAAATATATTTGAAAAATAGAACACAATTTATACATGTCACGCTTTCCACTTGCATATTAGCACACACGCGCAGAGACACTTATAATCGTCTGAGATAACACAGTTCTTTTTGAGAATGGGATACAGATGGTGTGCTCCCGCATCGAGACTGCAACCTATTTATTTTTTTTTCAGCTTCCATAACTTCTCTGGTTAACCTATTTTTACCCTTAGCGATTATGATGCATTTGTCGAAGAGCAGTTCGCAAGGCGGTTTGTGGTCACACGTGGAACAGTGATGCGCTAGCCATCCGCCACTCGCATTTTTCACACATTGACCTTTGATGATCCCTTTCTTGTAAAGAACTCGGAAGAAATTGCAGACTTCCTGAATTCTGGTTCCAAACTTGCGCTCTATGCCTTTTCTCCAGACATTAAAGACCTTTATTTCTCTTTGCCACATGACAAATTGTCCAATTTTTTGGAAGGCTACATTGACGAGTTCGGTAGTGTCCCTTTCCAAAAAGCCGCAGGGGTGTCTGTTAGTGGTTTTTTAGAACTTTTATCGGTTTATCTACGTTCCACGTTTATTCAGTATGATGGTAAGCCGTGCCTGCAACGTGAAGAAATATGCATTGGCTCATGCATTGCCCCGATTATTAGTGACTTGTTTTTATCCAAACCATATAACATTGTGGCCAGCCGCCTTGACAGCATGAGTGTTGTTCGTGTGTTTCGCTTTTTGGACGAATATTTATTTTTCTTGGACACTGATGCCCTAGAATATTGCGCCTATGATGTTTTATTCATTGTTAAAGAAAATGTTAAGCCCCTCGAGTGTATTTTTGAACTCGCGATTAATAACTGAATACAGGTTCTCGACATAAACTTGACTTTTCAGCCAGTTCACACTTGTTGGGCATACCAACCAAGGAACAGTAAAACACTCCTCTCCTTTCAATCCGCGCACCCTAAATTGTTGAAGAAGGGAATCATAAACATGTGTTTTAAGAATGCTGTCAAGAAATCGTTCGACCATTCAATGGCTACCAGCCTCCGTCAACAATGGCAAAGATTGTCCAACTCGGGGTATACGGTTCATTTGCAAATCTCTGTTGCTGAGTTGTTGCAAAAAAAGTTGCGAGCCCAAACGCGGGGAGAGCAGTCGGCCTGAGTCAAAACCCGTCCAAACTACGCGGTTATACCTTACCTCCACAATGTTTCCCACAACGTGAAGAAAATTGCAGGACGTGCCAATATTGGAGTGGTTTTCTCTGCCCCAGAAAAACTGGGCAAGTTATGCGTAATGAGCAATCCCTAGGGTCAACGCTCTAGCCGTTGCGGTGTAAAACCTAAATGTAAGCTCAAAACATGAACAGAAAACGTGGTATATGAAATTCCTCTTCGTTGCGGCAAAGCTTACATTGGGCAGACTGGTCACAGTGTTAATGACCGGCTTCGCGAGCACTCTGGCGATGTCAAAAATGGGAGTGGCGGATGGTTAGCGTATCACTGTTCGACGTGTGACCACAACCCGCCCTGCGAACAGTTCTTCGACAAATGCATCATAATCGGCAAGAATAAAGATAGGTTAACCAGTGAAATTATGGAAGCTGAAAAAATAGATAGGTTGCAGTCTCAATGCGTGAGCGCACCATCTGTATCCCTTTCTCAGAAAGAACTCTGTTATCTAAGACGATTATAAGTGTCTGTGCGCATGTGTGGTGGTATGCAAGTGGAAATCGTGACATGTGTAAATTGTGGTGTTTTTGCAACTATATTTTGTCGGTATTTAGCGCTCGTCCTGTTGTCTCCTTTCTTTGACTGTGTCTAATTTACGCTTTCAGTTCCCATTACGAAAATTCGGGCTACATGCTGTTTAAAAGAGACCATTTTGGAAATAGGTATTGATAAGCAATTAGGCACAAACGCCAAAAACCCTAATAAAAGGCTTTATGACAAACACAGAAAAAGCACTTTTTAACCTCTAATCTTGGTTCATATCTTAAATTGGGGTCAGAGCAGCAGTAAGAACCAAAAAGCCGTTCGCCTAAAATTCGGCCAAGTCTATTGGCGGTGAGCGGGACCACAGGCGGCGCTGCGAAGCGCGCCCCCGTGACGTCAGCTTAGGGACTCTCGCATTGGTCGTCTGCTTCACTCGTGCTCGCTCTCCCTGCTCTTTCTATGCGCTCGGTTGACGTCTCATGCTTGTCCGCACCAGGTTTTCGCGTGTGCGTAAATTTTTATCATAATAATACACTTTAAATCGCATACTGCAGCTGAAGGCGTTATTTAAAGTAGAGTTTTTGGTACCGCTCTGGAAGAAACATTGGTGGCGCCACCCCAGTTTTTGCGAAGCCGGCCCTGTGCGGAGCGCCAAGAGTCGGAGTATGCGTCAGCTTCAGTGTTCAGCAATCTTTAGAACACAGGAAACAGTCAGCTGCTAATAACCGGCAACGGTAAAATGCAAGACGAGAACTCATACCAGACTTTCGGGACTGTCGGATTTGACAGAAGGCATTACGATTACTGATAATCATATGTAAAAAAAGCAGTTTTTGCAACCTCGCTGAACAATTGAAACCCTTTATATCTCATCACTTTACGTTGTAAAAGCATGAAAGGATGCCGACACGCACTGTGGGCCGCAAAAACTGCAGGTTGAGTTCCAAATAACCCATTGTTTGTATAGGTGTGTGGTTGTTTTATACCAGGCTTATAACCAGTATGGAGATTTATTGAGCAAAACGAGTAACGTCTAGGGTAAAGATACAGTAACACTGTGTTTGTTCAGACCTGGAGGGAAATTCGGTGTATTCCCCACAAAGTTTCATCCAATATTCAGATATGCGTCATAGCAAAACTGCGCTCAACAGGAGCAGGAGGAGACAACTTTATTTAACAGGAAAATCAAAGTGATTAGGTGCCTGGTCCTCACTCTAGGACAAGATAGTAAGAGTAATTTTCTTCGATTCATAGAACAGCATCCCGAGTAGTTCTTCAGGCCTGAAAGGGGTGGCAACCAATAAAGAGCTGTTTGGAAATATTCATCGGCTTCGATTCTTGTAGTATATTCACGTATACTATTTACTGCGTTCGTTAGCTAGTATATCACACCTTCAACACCGTAATAATGTCGTAATTGTTTGGGTTGACAGTGAGCTTGTTATGATAACGATGGTTAAGGTAGAAATTCGGAGCACACTAGCCGCCTTCAAGGACAACGTACGTTGTCTCGAGAGCGATCACGGTGGCGTAGCACAAACCTTCTCATTCTATGTGCATGTGAATAAACAACGTTCGCTGCGATAATGCATCTTGTTCTACGCAGCTATAACGAAAGCGAATTTGTGAAGGGAATGTACGCCATACAGCCTGAAGAAAACATCCAGACGACCTTTGCGATCCTCCCAAACATCCAAAAACCTACTAATAAGACGTTTGTGATGGTGCGGAAAAATAATGCATTGGGCACAGTTAAAAAAAAAACATGAACATGATACGAGTAAACAACGAAAGAAATAGAAGACAGCCGCTTTATTTCTTGCTATGCAATGCGCGTGTTGGGGGCTTCTGCTTGGTACATAGCATTAGACTGTTCAGTCTTCCTAAGAGCATCACAAAAATACTGTATTGAAACCTACACATTTCGAATACTTATCGAGGAGCTCTGAGCGCTGAACCTCGCGTATAAGCTAGAAAGGACGCGTTACACGATCTTCTGACCGATGATCTTAAGAAAGTTGTTCTCTCTCTATTCGCGTGTTGCAAACGTGTCGGGGATGCAGCTTGAAATTATTCATGTGTCAGAAGCTGGTAAAAATACCTGAATTCCTAGAAATACGTTTTTTGATGCACTAAAGCATGAAAGGGGGAGATTTCTAGCACAGGCGCTGCTGTCCCTTACAAGTAGAGTGTAGCACACGAAAGCAGAGCGAGTCGCAAAGCCGACGTCGGAGCCAGGGGGCGCCACTCAAACATCTCACCTCCAATAGTACAAGATGAGATAACAGAGATGGCCGATCTTGAAGACAGCCACAACATTACCCAGAGTTGGATATTTTGTAAAGCGCTGTAATACATTTTTTAGTCGTCAGAAATTAATGTTTATATCTTCTGCTACAATGAGGAATGCTAGTGAGTACTGCTATACTGTGTCCCTGGATATTTTATTTTCTCTAAAAACGTCCCACCTGCCAGCATAATATCTTTTTTCATACAAAGCTGAACAGCTATTCTCACCAATGGTTTCATCTCTGCTGGCAAAACTGGCAACGCGCCAAGGCCTAAGACGCCAAGCGCATACGTTAGGTTGATCAGGCTTATCGCATATAGCTCAGAATTCGTTTAAGGAAACTACAAAACAAGCATCGACACCGCATCATGGATAATAAGTCGCCCAAGGACTAAGACACCGACCACTTGCATTATGCTAATCAGCCATAGAGCATGCCGCTCAGATTTTCCATAAAAAACCACAAAACAAGCATCGAAAAGGAATAGTGAATGATAACGTGCCTGCGAACAATTAGATCCCCACCTTGTGTTCCTGTGAAGATAATGTTTGAAGATTATCAATGAACGCCGGGCAGGATTAGTGTCACTGCATAGAGCAGTTTTACCCAAGACTCTGAGAGCATGCATTTTACTAAGCAAACCCCCGCATTTGCCGCCAGAGAATCTGAGCGTAGTGGCAGTAGATAAGTTATTTGAGCATCTGAGGTACGGAAATCAGCAACGGCGGCCAATTTGCCGCTTATCAGCGTCGCGATATTACCGAATTAACGGTATCAGCGTTACTTGGACCGGGTCGTTTGTAACAACACTACCGAAATGCAGCAAAACGCAAACTTTGGACACTTCTAGTTAAATGCTGTAACGCGGGTTATACCCGATTTGCTCTCGGAACGGCGTCAGTGGTGAGCAGCCGGAGAGCAGGTAGGAGAAGCTAAGCCTACCAGAGTTGACCGAATACAACGCATAAACAAGTAAATTGCCGCGCTCATGAATAGTCGAAGTGTATGCAAATGTCCCCTAATACGAACTGACCAGTGATCATGGCGGGAGCATAGAACAAAAGAGGAAAATAGCGCCGATACTATGTACTCTTATACAGTGGGACTAGGCGAGGGCCTCTGGTAGGTTTGCCGTGACGACGAGAAACATTTTATACACATATCTGTCACCATTTGTAGTGGTTCACAACAGCTTTGATGGACATTCCTTTTCGCAAGACGAAATGGCGACGAACCTTTTTTGCAGACCGTAGAGCTGCCGCCATACACCTAACTATACATAAAAAAAACAAGGCTCACATCCAGATAGAACTTTCTCCTTGCAAATAAGAAAACAATATTCTTATGAACTATAGAAACCACGACCACAACATTATTTATTTCACAAGTATACATTCTGCGAGAAGCTAATATTCGCTGCAAATGAGGAACAAGCCACTGCGAACCACCAAAGCACCACAGGTTTGCAAGTTGCTAAGCGGCTTTATTTCCTTTCGCTGAAGTTCGCTGTGTTATGAGGAATTTGGGTTGGGCACCTGTATATTATAGCCTGCCGTGCATTGGCAGCAGTTGCAGCTTAACTGTGCTTTAGCGGTAACTAATGGTGGGAAACATCGAAAAGTAGATTGTTCATGAACTCACAATGAGACTCAAAACGTAGGATCACAAAGTGCGTATGCGCGCTTTATACGACTAGCTGCAAACACTTAAATCTAAATGTGCTGAAACACGCGAACGATACGCCCTTGATGATTGTTATCAAACATAACGTAACTACAATATCACTGCCTGGTCCAGATGGTCTGTGGCCGTATTAATATGGCAGTACGGAGAACGAAGAGGGGAAAATCAAGCCACACTAAGCTGATAATTCAGCAGAGACACCAGAATGCCATAATGTTTCACTAAAAATTGAGTCACATAGGCAGCCGCAACGAACCGAACAAGTTAAGGGGCAGAAAAGGCACCGGCGCTGCTTACAACGTCGCGCGCGCACATACAGTTGTTTGTTAGTGGGGGAAGACCAAGAGCGGGGGGCGATGAAAAATAAAATTAGGCAGCACAGTCTGCTACTAAGTTTATGCAATTAACAGAACAAAATTTTTAGACAGTCACCCGGCACGTCCTCCGAAATCACAAAAAGATTTAAGTTCCAAACTCTTAAATGCGAAGCATCTCATGGTCGCGGCTATGTCCCTCCCTTGTCGTTGTCGTTGTTGCACCGTCCACACCCCCACTGCGCATGCTCGGCTTGGTGAACGACCGGTGGTGTCTTACCCTTCTATGGGCCCTGTAGTGACACTGTTGCCGGTGTCTTCCTGGGCCTGCACTAGAATAGCACGCTTCCCCTTTAAGGACTCCTGGAGCGACAATGTGGCCGGTGTCTTCTGGGCCCGAACGAGACCAGCACGCTTCACGCGCCTTCGGGGTTTCATGGTCGTCGGTATCGGCGTGCGTCGGCGAGTCTCGGCGAGCTGTGATTACAAGCAGCCCACAACCACCTGGGGAACGTCCATCTACCTCATCTTCAGAAACTTTAAGGTTCATCCAATACAACATCCCTTGATTTTACATTTCACTGACTATAAGGCGGTAATAATTGTCACTATTTAGCCCCGCAATCGTGAACGTGGGAGGGTCGGGGTACCCTCCAGACGAGTGACGACCTGCAGCGCGCTGGTGGTGACGGTGATTGACCCAGAGCGCCCATGCTCGTCGGTGTTTATTGGTCAGCCATTCACAAAGTTTCCCACCGAGCCTGGTGGGGCCACCGAACGTAGTTGCCAACGAATATGAGGGTCGGGGGGCGCCACACACTTGTCACACCCCTCACTCCCATGGTTGTTCGTCCAACGCTAATACAACCTACACCTGTCCCCCCCGGCAAGTAAGTCTGGCTGTCTCTGTAGTCTCGCACTCCACCTGAGCACATGTGTCGATGCAGATGTGGCAGCATCGAGTGCCGGTGCCGCCTGTGGTGCTCTGACACCGTCCGTCAAACTTGCAGGTGTCACCGGACTTGCACGTGGTGCCACAGTGGGGCGAGTAGCACGAGCCCCTGGCGCTGTGGTGGCAGCGACTGGTATTGTTCCCTGCTCCCCTGCCTGCTGGCTTCATGAAGGGGCAGCTGAGGTGGCCAAGCTAGGCCTCACATGTTCCGCGTTCCGCCGTCGCCACGTGGTCCCGCCCGACATACGACCGAGCAGTGACGACGCACTGGCAGGAGAGACCACATGCCGGCAGACCAGCGTGGACCAGGCCGGATGTTCGTGGCGAATACCGGAGCCCCATACTCCGGCAAAGGCATAGGGCGGCAACCTCGGTGAGCCGCCAGCTTCTGCTTGAACTTCTGCAAGAGCACTGTGGAAGGGAGGGGTTGGTGCAACATGTCTAACGGCCTCTTCACCATCCGGCCCAACAGGAGCTCGCAGGGGACCCGGTCCGGGACGTCATGGGTTGTGGTCCGGTACTGGAACAGGACCCGGGCAACGTGCGTGTGGAAATCCCCAGCCTTGCTCTTCTTGAGCTTGTCCTTCAACGTTTGCAGCACCCGCTTGGCCGCACCATTCAACGCAGGGTGGTACGGCAGAACCATCATCCGAGGGATTCCGTTCTTCGTCAGCCAGCCAGGTACTCCTCGCTGGTAAAAGCGGGTTTGTTGTCGGACACGATGACGTCCGGCAACCCCTGGGCTGCGAAGACTTGTCGCAACGCCGCAATGGTTGCTGCTGCCGAGGGAGTGGTGACTGGCAGTTCCTCCACCCACTTGGAGAAGTCGTCCACCACCACCAGGAAGTAGTGGCCCTTGAAGAGCCCCCGAATTCTACGTGCAGGCGGGACCAGGGTCTCTCCGGGAACGGCCAGGGGTGATCTCCACATGGCGCGATGCTCGCAGGTTCTCCAGGCATACTTGGCAGCTCTGCACCATGCGAGCAATGTCCCGGTCCAGGCCAGGACACCAAACGTGGTACCGCGCCACCATCTTGGCTTCTCCACGCCTGGATGACCCGCGTGCAGCAACTGCAGGACCCTGGACAACAGGCTCTGTGGAATCACCACCCTAGAACCCCAAAACAGGAAGCCCTGCGGCAGGCTCAGCTCGGTGGCTTTGTGGCTGTCGTACACTCAGCGAACTCCTCCGCTCGGGAGGACAGCTTGACAAACTGCGACAGGACTGGGTCCCGGCTGGTCACCTGCGACACTGCCGATCTGGACAGCACCTCCAGGTAAGCGTGCTAGAGCATGAACACTTCGGCAAGTTGACGAACAGCAGCAGGCACCTACAGCCGGGGCAGTCGGCTCAGGGCGTCAGCAGGTTCCAGGTCCTTTCCCGGATACTAGAACAGCCGGTAGCTGTAGGCTGCGAGCCTCAAGGCCCAGCGCACCACTCGAGGCGATGCCTGCACTGGAAAAGCCTTCTCAGGCCCCAGCAGTCCCAGCAGAGGCTTGTGGTCCGTGACCGCCTCGAAGTTTCGGCCCCACAGGTACTGGTGGAAGCGCTCAACCCCAAAAATGAGGGCCAGGCCTTCCTTGTCCAGCTGGCTGTACCGCTGTTCTGCAGCATGAAGCCGACGGGACGCAAACAATACAGGGCGTTCCTGGCCATTCTTCTCCAGGTGGGCCAGGACGGCTCCCACGCCATACGGCGACGCATCTACGGTCAGGACGACAGGCTTGGCTGGATCGAAGTGCACCAGCACCGGAGCCTTGGTGATGAGCTCCTTGCTGCGTTGAAAGGTCAAGTCGTGCTCCTTCTTCCAGGCCCACTGCTGTCCACCTCGAAGCAGAAGATAGAGCGGCTGCAGATGCGATGACAGGTTCGGCAAAAGCTTCTGTAGAATATTACGAGGCCGAGATAGCTTTGCAACTCCTTTTTGTTGAGGGGATTTGGCGCCTTAAGCACAGCCCCAACTCTGCGGGGTGCCGGGGCCAGGACTGCCTGGGAAATCTCGTGGCCTAGTTACTCAAAACTGGGGTCCAAGAAAATGCATTTCTCCAACTTGAGCTTCAGCCCGACGTCTTGCAATCGTGCCAAGACGTTGTGTAGGTTCTGCACGTGGTTCTCGTCGTCTGTACCGGTCAAAAGGATGTCGTCCAAGTACACCGCCACGTGCCTAATGCCCCTGAACAGGTTGTCCATCTCCCTCTGGAAAATGGCAGGTGCTGAGGCCACGCCGAACGGTAGGCGCGTGTACTGGAAGAGACGCAGGGTTGTCGATATTGTGACGTACTTCCAGGACGACTCCTGGAGCACCAGCTGCTCGTACGCATCTCTCAGGTCGAGTTTCGTGAACTTCTGTCCCCCCGACAACGCCCACGAGAGATCTTCAATACGTGGCAGCGGGTACTTCTCTCCACGGTAGCGACGGGGTTAATGGTGACCTTGAAGTCCCCGCAGATCCTTACACTGCCGTCTTGCTTCAGGTCTGGCACGATGGGAGCGGCCTACTCTAACGATTTGACAGGCACGAGGATGTCATCTCGCTGCAGCCGTTGCAGCTCCTGGGTGACCCCGTCCTTCATGGCGAACGGCAGCGGGCGCGGCTTGAAAAACCGGGGCCGGCTTCCCTCTAGCACATGAATTCTTGCCGCCGTGCTGCTGAATGTGCCCACCCCGAGCTGGAACAGGGCCTTGAACTTCCTAAAAAGGCCTGGGACGTCTTCCACTGCACGTACTGATTCCTGGTACTCCGTCAGCCGCACGCCCAACGCCTGCACCCAGTTCCGGCCCAGCAGCGTCGGTGACGACCCCTTGGTCAAATACCAGGGCAGGGTGGCCTCCCTGTCACCAAGGCGAACGCTGACCTGGGCTTGACCCTCTACCTGGGCGGGCTGCCCGGAGTAGCTGCGCAGCATGAAGCATCGACGGACACGCCAGGGAAAGGGCGTTTGAAAATTTTCGAGGCCGTGACTGACACACTGGCCCCTGTGTACAACTCAATGTAAATGGGACGCCCGCAGACTTCGACGGTCAGCATGTATGGTGGCACCGACGGCTGCACTGTGCCCACATGACACATGTCGGAAATCTGCGGGTCTCCGGCCACGACGTGAAGCCTAGCCATTGATGAACCCGAAGCTGCTGCCACACGCCCCCGCCGCCTACCCTTGCGCCGACTTCCTTGGCTGTGGGCTGGCGAGGAACATGTGTGTGACGCCAGCTGCTGCTTCCTTCCATCTGCCGCCCCCTTCGGCACGTCCGGCAATGTTCCCAGTTCTTCCACAAGCAAAGCGCTCCGCTTCCGCGAAGTGGCGCTGTGAGGGGGGGTCACCACCGCAAAGACTGCAACTGCCATGCCGTGTCGCCATCTTGTTCACCGCCGCTTGCGTCGACGGTGAGCCGGCCGCACGTGCTAAGTCTCCAGCGTCCTTGGCCGTAGCATCCATCGCAAGCGCTGCCTTCACGGCAACGTCCAGCGAGGGGTCGCGTCTGCATGGCGGGGTCGTTGATGCCGCAGACGAAACGGTCACAGAGCAGCGAGTCGAGCTGGTCCCCAAAGGCAGAGCCGCTCGCTAACCCTCGCAGCGCTGCGACGAACTGCCCGAGAGTCTCTCCGTCTCGGCAACTCCGGTTGTTCAAGCGGAAACGCTCCAATAACGTGGACGGAGCGGGCTAAAGTGCGAGCGTAGCATCGCGAGCAGCTCACCCAGTGACTCGTCATGCGGCGTGGCCGGCTTGAGCAGGTCCAGCAGGAGGCTGAAGATGCGGGTCAGGAAAATGTCGCGTTGTTTTGCCTCGGCGTTTGCCCGGAAGAAACGCGCCAACTTGTTCCTTGTAGACGAGCCAGGCGGACCCTTCGCCCTCGAACGTCTCGAGCCTCCCGTACAGCGGCATGGCGTAATGGCGGCCGGCGTGAGGCGGCGGTGTCTCGGCGCTCTCGGTGTCTTCGGTCTCTCCACGGGCGTCGTCCCTCGTCGCCAGTGTCACGATTTAGCCCCGCATTCGTGAACGTGGGAGGTTCGGGGTACCCTCCAGCCGAATGACGAGCAACAGCGTGCTGGTGGTGACGGTGACTGACCGAAAGCGGCCATGGTCGTCGGTGTTTATTCGTCAGCCGTGCACAATGTTCCCCATCGAGCATGGTGGGGCCGCCGAACTTACCGGCCAACGAATATTAGGGTCGGGGGCGCCACACACTTGTCACATTATTCAAAGCCGAACGCAAACCACAGCTCGACGTCACCTACGTTGAACATGATGATGATGATGCCTAAATAAAGACAACATTGTGCCACGCACAATGTCTCTCTCTCTCTCTTTCTTTATAGCTTCTCCACTCTAACATCCTCCACCCCACTCCAATAAAATTACACCATCTTCCCGTAGGCGAACCCTGAGTAGTATGCGTAAGACCCATGGGGTCAACGCAATTTCCCATTTCGTAGTGGGTAAGTGAAATTGTGGTAGTTATCGTGGAAACTGAACGGTAAGTATAACAGTAGCTACGTACCTCAGCGTCACGAAAACGAAGAAATGAAAACTAATTGGCACTTGAATCCAACCCATGCCTGCTTCGCACACTACTCAGTGTTCCCTACCGGAAGATTGTGTAATTTTTTTACGTACGCCAGTTATCTGTAGACAGATTGTGCACGGAGCACCCTCGGAATCTTAATTCGTTATGTATTGTTGCATGCCTTTTCTCCGCTTTCTCTGCATTTTTAGAGCCCTCAACAATTGTACTGCCACGTGACTAGCATGTTACTCTGTTTCTACTGCTTAGTCTATAGCCATTGCATACTCAAAGCGAGCCCTTGTATTTCCAATTGGTGTGGGTGTAGGACATCGTTTGGTGGCTTCCGGTGCAATCCCAATTCGTGGGATGGTGGCTTGGATGGGCTGTCATTCTAACCCTTTGGGTTGTAGTTTAAGTTTTACTACTGGTTGCAAAGGGTAGAATGTTTGCACTAACCATGGCTCAAAGGTATCGCTAAGCTTGCACGGATTTGGTAGAGCGTTTTTTCATGAATGTATTGATTTCCAGCCGATGACGCTCAACTACCTGTGTGATTTCGAGCTAACTCATTGGCTTTGCGTTTTGATGGAGGGGTTTCTGACATCGATTTTTCCAACCACCGTAAAAAAACAAAGTTTCAATGACTAATAATAAAGGCGGATGTATTGTTACCGATCACCGTTTGGAGCGCCAGGCTTTTCCTACCGCTTTCCCAGATATTTCAGGGGAGCGGCCGATTTATTCCGAAGTGGCGCCATGCCCATCGTTCCCACATTTGCGCCTGAATAGACCTGATTTAAGTGATTTATAATTTAGGGTTGCTCTAATCAACTAAACTTGTTCTTCGTTTCCGTTTTATTTTCGAGTAATTGTTGTGGGAGAACTCCTTTTATTTCCGCAATTGGATCTGTTCCAGTGTATTTGAACGGCGCGCAGCAACGGCGGGGTCATGATATTGAACTAGACCGATGTTGGCTTCTGGTAGAGTAGTCGAAAGTTATGTTGTCGCTGGTCTTATTACTTCTGCTTTGTCCGTTTTTACTGCGCAGACTTTAATGAGCTCGATCAATCACACGTGTTGGTTCTTCTTATTTCATTAACCACATCCGACGCAGTATACTTTTAAGGTACTGGTTTTTCTTTTCTATGCGCTCTTGTTTCTATATTTTCGCTTCTCCCAAGTATGATTCTTTGGAGACACGGGGGCGTGAAAATCAGGCCTGCACTTTTGTCGCCGGTCGATTGATCGCTGCCGCATAGCCCGCACTTTGCCTCGTATGCATGGTCTTCGGATACGGCCTTAGGACCGCAGAGGCTGCAGGCTGTGGTTCTGCATCTACGCAGATATCACAGCGGGGCTACGACCTGCCCCAAGCAGCTAATTCGTCGTGCCTCCTCTTGTGTAAAAAGTGCTCGTAATGAGCACGCCAATATGATATGTAGTGAAGATTCAGGTTGCCGTCAAATATAATGATGACGTAGTTTGTTCGTCCAGTCCTTCCTTTTTGAATGATCATGGGAACTCTTATTAAAATGTGCTTCTGGTTATACTTCCTCCTTTTACAGTGTCTTCAAAGCTTGTGGCATATAAGGCGACTTCGATAGTTCCTCTCTCCGGGTCGAAGCTCGTAGGCAGCATTGTATTTTTCTGCTCACTGTAAGCTGGGAGTTCTGGGGACGGTGATGTTTTTCCAAAGCGAACGCTTCCTTAGTGGAGCCAATGGAGTCCTGTCAAAGAAGTAAACATTTCTTAAAAGACGAGTTGGTTTGGGAAAAAGCTCTTATACAATCTTTGGATACGGCGGGTGTGTGGAACCGAACTGCCCTTGTTTTAAAAAGGTTACTTTAAAGTTGCTCAAAAGGAACGTATCCAGATAAACAGTACCTGCATTGATCCCGATGAAGGGGTACAATAGTATGCATTTAGCTAATAAACCATGTATCAGAGTTCATTTGTATAGCAAACAGATGCGTTTACGTAGTGCAGGCTTAATCGTTACATGGTTTCATTCCCCGTTTGCGATTTTGGCATTGAAGGTTTGACGATACAATGAACGCACTTTCTGCCAAAAGTAGGGTCACTTTACCCATAGTTCCCTCTAGTTCCCTCTAGTGCCATGCATATTTCCCTCTAGTGCCCTCTAGGTCCCTCTAGTGCCATGTATATTTAGACGGCATAGTGGCGTTTTGAAAATCGTTTGAATGGCACCTATTGCCTCTCCTTGCAGTTTTGGAAAATGTGTCTGCCCTCAACTGTGAATAAAACCATTGAGGAGCCACTTTGTGTATAAAGAGGTCTAATTACCAGCCCTCTCGGTCAGGTTTTGAGGCCTAAGCCCTGATGAAGACAAACGATGGTTGCGGCTGCTTTTGCAACATGAAACGATACGTGAGCTGTACGCCGACGTCTCGGTATTTTAGAGTAATACCACCGATTTCTAGAGTACGTCTCCAACAAAGGCAGCCGGAAACACGCCTTACGAAGGAAAAGGTGCTGTTTAATAGGCCTTGAAAGACTATGACGTATCCAAGAAATCAAAATTGTGCAAGAATAATCTTCACACCAGCACTCTAGCGAGGACAGTGACACTGAACACATATTTATGCAAATTTCTGTTTGGGTGCAATTCTATTACAAGGACACAATGGTGTTCGGCGGGTCATAGCTTAGTCGGTCTGTAGTACTCTGTCACATACCGAAGCTTCTACTCTTCCGCCGAAAAAGAATGCTTGGTTTTCACGCGAGCGGGCCCCAAATTCTGATCATGGCTCTAAGGGTGATATTTCAAGGTGGCTACTGACCGTCACTTTCTAAGCTCGTTAGCCAGCCCGAAAGATTGTCCTCGGCGCCTAGCTCAAACCCAAAAGATTGTTCTAGACGCCTAGCTCTTCGAAGTCATATATTACTGGAGCTTAATATTAGTGGTTTATACAAGTCCGGCCGCACACACAGCAATGCAGGGTGTCTGTACGAAGGCCAGATCGATAAAAGGCCTCGTTTTGATCTCTGTGCATGAAAACCAATGCTGCCATAAAGGCTGCTGACCTTTCTGAGGGCCGTTAAAATGTTCCTGATCTTTTTTCTGTCATATATTACCTCAAATGATGCACCTCTTAACTGACGAGCCCCGTGGTTCGCGAGAGTACAAGATTTTGCCTTCTCAATAACATGCTACTGAAAAAAATGTTCCAATGCCACCAAAAATGTATTGCTTGTTTGTTTCATTGAAAGTGCGGCGTGAAGAAATTCTACATGCCTGTCACAATTATTGAACTTCTGGAAATCTTTGCTTTGCTTGGAAATACCCGGATCTGCCATCGATATTCCTGGTCAGAGCTGGCCTCGCGAAGTGGAACAACTGCTACAAACTTGCTGCTACTGTCAGAGGCGAGAAACTCCACAGAAAATCCATTGGCGTGCTTTAGCCGGTGAATGAGAAGGTTGATGTAGGGTTCTTGTGGCCTTTTCGGTGTCTGCCTCCGTCAACAGGTTGCAATAGACTACTCCATGTCTTACAGTGAAATGCTCCCCCTTTCACCGTGCACAGCCACTGAAGTTGCACGGCTTTTATCAAGAAGATTGTACATCCGCGCGGTACCCAGACAGCAGTGATTACCGAAAAAAGAGCTGTGTACACAGCGCAACAGAATGAAGAAGTGCTAAAGCTCAGACACGCCAGCCACTAGAGAAGAACCGCCTTCCACCCACATGCTATTGAACTTACGGGTCCGCTAAAAACGACCACCGGCCATATGCCCTCCATTTATGTTGCCGTTGACTACGGGAACTGCGATTCCTTACATCCCTATTCAGTGAATAACCACGAAAAAGGCGACAGGTAGTGTAGAACAGACAGGATGGCGCGCTCCTTTCAGTTTCGTTTCAGTTTCGTTATGCTTCAGCATATAACGATGCCGTTGAATCCCACGGCCTAGAAAATTACATGGTTCACCCCTATTCCCTTAGGTCATGGTCGAGACGTCCTGAGATTGTTGGACTCCATGCTTTTTACTGACGAGTTCGTTTTCCCACTACGGACGGCAGAAGTAATTGTGCAGCGCGCAAAGGCCACACGGCAGTTAGCACCCCTTTGCGTTTTGCATCATTAGGACTATTCCCTGCAATATTGCGGGCGTTATAGGTAACTGAGAGGAAAGAGGACACCTTGAGGGGTTCAAGCTTTAGGGCAAGTTTGAGGGATCTTGGGCGTAATGTCAGAAAGACCAGAATCCATCATGTCGCCACCACAACGCTTTGCCACAGCCCCAAATGGAAGGGATCTTTGGCCACCTGCTGGACGGTACAGTGTGAACACCATGCCTACTGCGTCTTCTGTGCCGTGACCCTAGCAGGCACATGCCTTGACTGTGGCTTATCGCAACATCGGCTGCCGTTGCCGTATCTCCCACATCACCAGAGGCCTCCCGGGTCAACATGTGAACGCGTTCTTACGGTGGCATTTTGTGATGAACAAGTTTTAGGACATCATTTTTTCATTCAGAAGCGCAAAACCTGCCACGGCCAGATCACCTGTAAAGGCAAGAAGTTATCTAGATATGGAGCACCATTCGGTAGACATGTCAATACGCAAAACGTATTGCACTCCGCTTCTCTTCCAGCAAAAGTTTGCGACAGAAAAGCGATGTCAATTACACAGTCACTTCATAAAGCGTTGCAGGTTCCCCTCGCACTAGGACCCAGTGCGACATCTTCTACGGGCAAGGAATGCAGCCTTATATTCCCTTTACACTTCACACTGATGTATCAACTCAGACGTTCAAATACGGGGGGAATAATAAAGGTGATGTTCCCTCGTTTAAACTTTTGTGCAGTGTCCTTCTCTCAGGTGGGTAGGTGCCATTCGGCAAATGTTGGGCTCGAAATCACAAGCTTGAGGTGCCAGCGCGGCAGTATTGGTTGTTAGTGCTCACTGGACCAGCTAGGGTGCAGGGGCAGCATTGGTTGTTAGGGTGCTGCATCAGCGGGGCTGCAGTTTGTAATTCTTCCTGGCCTTGTAAATACGGTTTTTGTACTTTTACTCAGGGCAATATAATTTTAGGAATCTGTTACACGGGGATAGGAGCGGCAAGGCAGTTCTAGCAAAATACAGTCTAAGTCACGGAGTAAAACCATGATATAGGTCATGATATTTACTCAGGGTCACCGTTTGCGTATGTGGGTGTGCTTTCAAGATATGCATAACTGAAACAATAAAACAACTCCACCGAATCCACAAAGCACACGTGAAAAGGTAGTTGTCGCCTGATACGAGGATTTCTCTGACCAGACCAGAAAAAATGAAAGAGAACCTTGATTGCAACATTAAAATGAAGCTAACATTTGAATAGGCGAAAAGTATGGCACGGGCGCGGCAGCATGAACTACTAGATGGAACTAAATGATAGTAGCAATGCGAGAGAGTTAAATGTTAGACAAAAAGATAAAAATGGTGAGCGTTAACAACAAATATTAAAGAGCACAGGAGTTAACACAAACAGTCGGCTGCGTAGGGAAGACAGAGTCCTACAATATTCACCGAAGGAGCCAGATGAAGCACTGCGGTACGAGAAAAGTGGCTACCTTTGAGCGGTGTTTCAGTGTAGGTCACGCCGCCCGACGACGACGACGGAGATGCAATACCCGAGGAATACTGGAGTTTTCCGAGCCTAATGTCGCCAAACGACCATGCACGCCCGAACAGATGTCGTCGTGTGACTGGTTAGTCTGTGCACAGGCGCTGCTTCTATATCCGCGCTAACGCGGTGGTAAAAGCACACAAAGCGACAAGCGGCTGTTGCCTGGAATATCATTTTCTTGACGTATGGGCGAAACTCGATGCTTGTATTACAATGCGGCTTGCGGACCAATCGCAAATCTTCCATGGTCAGGAAGCATTGGCCACTTAAAATTTTGTTATTTACTTAGTGGGTGGACGTACATCAATTCTAAACGTCTCCGGCTCACATTGGCGCCCATGCGGCGATATGTAGATGCTCTGTTCAAATCATTTCCGGTAGGCTTTCGGCGGGAACAGAAAAAGAAAACCTCTCGTACAGAGCGTCTGTACCACGTTAATAAAAGGTATTCAATAATTAATAATGCTGTATTCTATAACGAAGAATTTCTACATTAATAAAAGACATTTTATGGCGGTGTTTGTAACAGCACTCAAATGTCGGAATGTTATACAATACTTTTTCCGAAACCCACAAAGTCGCGTGTACACGTCACCTTGCAGAAGAAAACTGAAAGTTACACTTCTTCCCACTGCAAAATTGAAATACACCACACTTGTGCTACAACATAAGAATGCGGATGAAGGTCGTGTAGAAGGCCAAGATTTAGCTTAAAAGTAAAAAAAGACAAAAAAACATCTTAGGCACGATTTCCAGGATGAAGTCCATACGGTTGTTTTTAGACAGTTATAGTGCAATACAAAGCTCTCAGCCTAAATCAACAGCAAATGCCGAACTTGCCCTCGTTGCCGCGAGCGTTATAGATAACTCGAATACATTAAAGGAGTACTGACACCAAATTTTGATACCTAAAAAATGATATAATTGGCTTCAGTAGTTTGTACAGATGCCTCACAGAAATTTTTGCAGCGATCCGAGGCCGGAATCACATCTAAAATCAATTTTGATTGTCCAGGCCGCGAGCTTCCACAAATCGGCAGCACTAGCGCAATCGCTTTCGGCGTGACGAAACATTGGCCTACGTGTTTGTCCGGTTCAGGGTGACGTCATATAGTCGTTTTCAGAACCGGAAACGATATCCTGCGCTGCTGTTGTCGGTGGTATTCGTTTGGGCAGGAGACGTGGGCGTAGCTGTGTGAGCAAGGCTTGTAAACGTTGCGTGTTCGACGTCTTTGCTCTTCAGTTCATTGCCGGCGCATGGTGTTCGGCACTGGTGCCGAAAACGGCGTGGTGCGCGATGTCGACGGGCACCGCGGCGACGCGGCGGTGCGCGTCGCCGAGCTCGCCCAAGTTGTGCTATGGCAAGCTCGCGGTATGCGAAGTACTGCTCGTGGAAGCCTGCCCGAGCAAATCGACGACGACGCCAAGATGCATTATTATCCACGCGACGACATGCAGCGCTAAACGTGGACTTCGTGGAGTTCGTGGACGCCAGTGGCCGCAAGAACTGTCGCCCAAGCCAGCGGGCTCGGGGTTGCACGGGTCACCTGGCACTCTAAGAAAAAAGGTGGTCAAAAGTGAGTCAAAGCGACGACGACTCTTCTTGGACCTTGCTGACTCCGGTAAACGGTTAAAGGTAGTCACACAACAGAGTCGTCGTTTCATCGACTCTTTTTTGACTCGTTTGCTTCCGAAAGAATCTCGCATGCATGCATACTTTCCGGCATACATTTAATATGCGTGTTTTAGAGCTTTGACGTACATTGGGTTACACGTGTATAAGATATGCATACAGTTCCTTCGTTATTCCACTGTTATCATTTCATTTTTATGTTCACGTATCTTTTATTTTTATATTTGATGGATGTTCTATAAATGGTCTTCATTTACGTTATTATCACTATTACACCTGTTAACTCCGCGAACTCGTATTTTTTTGTGCGAAGCAGGGCATTACGCAGTTGGTTCGCTTTCACGATTTTTTATTTCGTGTTTTCAATGTTTTCGAGACTTTTTGAAAGCGAAGCCTCAGTGCCCTAACTGATGCCGTTGTATGCCAATTCGCCCTGCAGGAAAGCCAACTTTCTGTGACGATGATGATGAATGATCTTGGTTGAAGTGAAAGTAAAAAGCGCTTCACGTCGACGGAATCAAACGTCGAGTCTCTCGCGTTGTGAAGCCGGCGTCTATCGTATTGCCAAATTTCGGCATACACTGT
Source organism: Haemaphysalis longicornis (assembly GCA_013339765.2). Lineage (NCBI taxonomy): Eukaryota > Metazoa > Arthropoda > Arachnida > Ixodida > Ixodidae > Haemaphysalis > Haemaphysalis longicornis. The sequence continues at coordinate 11,725 of JABSTR010000762.1, read as the reverse complement.
TAAAAAATTCCGTATTGTTACGGACAAAGCCTACGTGAATAAAACGTGAGCTGCTCCGTATTTGAGAAAACGTAGGGAGTGTCCATAAGCAAACGTAAACAGCTTCCGTATTTTAGAAAACGAAGGCAATTTCCGTAATTCAACAAAAAGAGTGAGGAAAAATTCCCCGCATTTCCCCGAGGGGAAGAATGTGAAAGTGCGAATGCACGAGTTGAGTTTGCGCGGTTCGGTAATGTTCGCGAAAGAGAGATCACACACACACACGCAACTACAAAGAAAGAAAGATGCATTTATTCACAGACACCTATTTGTGTTGTCGTTGTACTTGATTGCTAGAGCGGATCTCAGCTTTGAAATTTCGTGTCAGTACTCCTTTAAGCGGGTGAATTAGCCCTTCTCACGCCCGATTCTTGGCCAATCCCCCACGTGGGTATGTGCCATGTCAGCGGCCAGGCAGCGCGCGCCCATCTCCCCCCGTTGCCAAGGAAGACGAGGAGATTCCTGGCCAATCCCCCACGTGGGTATGTACTATGTCAGCGGCCAGGCTGCGCGCGCCCATCTCCACGTGCGCGGACATCGCCGGTGGACGCAGGTTCAGGGTCGCTTAAGAAGTGCATCGCACTTAAAACAAAATTGAATCTGGCTTAATTGAGATATTAGCATAACGTAATTGCGTCACCTGCAGTCGTGATGGAGACCTCCTAAATGTATTGTCACGTAGCCAAAAACGACTCGGTTGTCTTGAAGGCAAAACGGTTTATTGGAGCGAACTTGTGCTCCCCTAACAACTCAATGAATACACAAGCGGTGAAGCTGCAGTCAACAAAGTGACGTCGTGACGTCGCAGGAGAGTGTTACCGAATCAAATGCCGCGGCGTCTGCTCTGCGGCATTTATCTTATGGCGCGAGCGTTGCTGGAACCGTCGAATTACATGGAGAACACTGTAGCTCAAAGAAGACTATTGTAGGCTAGTGACGTTAGGGCGAAAAATTCTCCCTATCAATATTTATTTGTTCAGCTTACTACATTCACTCAGAGGGCATTGTTGTAGGAGATACATAAAAAGTGTCCAGTGCAGAAACGGGATCACGAATCTCGTAATATAAGAAAATAAAAATCAACAGATGCGTCTTTTAAAGTCTTGCAGCAAAGAACCTTGTACAACATCAAACGACAACACAGCTGGAGTCAAACAAAATAAATAAAAGAGAAAAAAGGAAACAAAACGAAAGCGAGATTTAAAAAAAATGGACATTCTATAAAACGAGTCACAGCGGTCATCGCACATTGCAGTGGGCAGCAACACGCAGCAGCAATAATGAATAAAAAAACAAAAACAAATAATTGACAGCAACAAGATCACGGCAATTCAAGAAACGCCGGTTTCAATGTCGCCACGCAGATAACACCTTAGAGCTGTGTCAAATCTAACGCCAGATGCGCAAACGACGTTTTCGGGAAGCTTATTCCAATCGCCAATTGTGCGTGGAAAAAAAGATGTTTTAAAAAGGAAGGTGCGGCAATGAATTTCTCTGATCAAATAGGATAACCCGCGCGGCATAAGAAAGAGTGGAACACGCGCTTATCTTGGGATGCAGATAACACAAACGGGTACAGCCGATCGTTAAAAACAAAACATAAATAACATATCCACTGCATGGTTCGCGGCAGTATCTTTTGTCTACAACGCGTCGCAGAAACAAAATTCAAGCGTGACCTGCAATCGCGGTGGCGCTAGTTACCGCACTTCATCACTGGTTGCTCTCAAGGACTCGTCGTGCGCACGGCACCGCATTCGTCCATCGCGCGTGGTATGTGTTGTTTTTCCTGTGGCGGTTGTGGCATGGGTTTGGGTTTGGCGCGATAAGTCTTTGTTCGCGCTGTGTTTGCGGTGTTTTCTTGATATCTTTCGCACGTTCGCAGTTATCGCTCGATCGACAGATAGCGTGACAGCAGGTAAGCGTCATTTTATTGCTTGCTTTGAAGTACTGCGTCGCGGGGCACATGGAACCAACGCCTTGGTTGAACCTGGCTTTGTTCTCCCCTAATTCAGAGCCGTGTTTTGACGCGCGGAGACTGACACGTCGCCGCGAGACACCCGTCGTGCTTTTAGAGAAGGTGAGCGCGCTTTTTTTCTTTCCTTGAAGTGTTAAGACTTTCCCCTCGAGGCTGGTCGTGGTGCAAGCGCGACATTTACGAGCTTCGCACGCTCACACGAGTTATCGGCGGCGTGGCTTGGTAGGGCGAATGAAATATGAAATGACTTGACAAGCTGTACTGTAAAACACGCTTATGGGGCTTAGTGCATCTGGCACGGGAGAGCATATCATATTGGTTGGCGGTTCTAAACAGCCGTAGGTTGTAATTGGCGTCCATTTCAAACCTACGCTGGCCATAACTGTCGCGTAGTTTTCTGGTGTATTTCCGCAGTCCAGTAAAATTGTTCGAGCCCCACATTCATGTTCAGTTCTCATTACAGTGTAAAGTCCTTTGAGAAGCACGCTTACGAGCATGCGGCGAGTATTTGCTGTTGCTTCTTCAGTTTTAGCATATCGTTACCGTGTTTGCGTTACCGTTTACCGTGTTACCGGAAGCCGCTGGCGACGGGGAAGCCTGTGCCGGTAATTTACCGTTCGCGGTAACTCTCGCGCTGCGCACTCGACTCCCACAAACACGGTAAACGGTAACGTAAACACGATAACGCTATGCTAAAACTCTCTAATAAGTTTTACTCGCACATCTTTTGCGGCAGTCAAGCTGCCAGTTCTGATTTTACGAATCTCTTTCAATCGTCGAAGGCGTAGCTCACTATCGGAACCAGCGCAACACATTTCTGTGTTAACCAAGGTACAGGTGCGCCAAAAATGTAACTATGCAGCTAAATGTCTCCCAGGTGTCGAAAAGTGCTCACGTACTGAACATATACAGAAGAACAGAACATATACAGGCTGCAGTGCTTTTTTAAATTTTATTAATGTCAATAGCAATAGCAGGCAGGATGAAAGCTGCAGCTGGTGTAGAGAAACCTTTCCTGCGTGTCTCGCTTGCTTTGAACATTTTGCATTTCACAGCAGTGTACTTAGGGTTGTGCCTTGTCCCACTAGCTTGCACGGTGTGGTTTTCAGGAAATACAAAGCCTTCAAAAGCCATATTTTCAGACACCAAAAAAAATCAGGATGGACGAACAAACAATGTTGCATTTTTGTATTCTCTGCCGTCATGTGGGAGCGACGAATCAAGACGTATGAAGCCCATCCCACACATTGTGGACCACTTCAAGAACAGGATAGTCTATTGTGCATTCTTTCATAGGCTGTGTCAGCGTGCTGAAGTCAGCTGGCTCATTTATGACCCACGAGTCTAGGTGCCACAAAGAAGCAAAGGATATATCAGTGCAATTTGACGACCTAAACAATATTTAAATGGAACCAGTAACTGCCCCAGAGCAATTACAGGGCCCCTGCCCATTTGCGTTGATTCATGATGAGAGCCTATTGTTAGCCAGTGCAAAGATGTCGACCTTATGACAGCGAATTTTGCACTGTTTGACTACAGCTGCAGAGCCAGCAACAAATGCTGTAATGGCTGTCCAGAGGTATTTTATTTAATATTGCGCAGGAAAAGTACTGAGAACAAGAACAAAATAAACCGCAACCCATAGGTGTATGTTGGTGGCACGAGGTGGGGTTTACTTTGTTCTTTTACCTCCTGCCAACTTTGCATCTTGTGGCTCCCGTACTGCCGTTTCAGCTTAGGCTGTCCGTGACGGTAGATTATCAGATCTAATTTTCAAAGGAACTGTGTGAACAATGACTGTTAAAAAGAACCGTGTGAAATGTCTCTGGGTGTTCAAAATTAATTCGAAGCCCTGCACAAAAGCACACCACATAGCACAGGTAGCTTTGATACGTTAAACCCCATACTTTTTTAAATGCAGAGCATTTCTTTAACTCGCACTGTCACCCGTCGTCCCTCGGCGTTGTCCGCAGCCTCCCCTACACTACAAAAAAAAAAAATAATAGTTACCGTCGCCTGGTTTCGATCCCACGACCCTGTGGGCGGAACGCAAGGTACATGGTGCTCTTCCCACTGCGCCACAAAACCGACACTGAATCAAAGGCTACGAACGTGCCTTATATCCTTGACTCATTCAAACTACGTCAAGAAGCTGCTGATACAACGCATTCACTACCTGTGGGGGGAACGCGAGGTACATGGTGCTCTTCCCACTGCGCCACAAACCGACACAGAATAAAGGCTACGAACGCGCCTTATATCCTTGACTCATTCAAGCTACGTCGTCAGCGGCGTGGGTTGGCGACTCAGCGCGTGATAGCTGCGTGGTGTACACGTGATACCACCAACCCCCCAAACACAAACGTTAACGCAATACACCCACCCCCTATGCGACGCATTTACTCGAGTCCCCCTCGCGGAGAGATGGACCCATTTTTTTTGTTTTTTTACATTTCTAAGATTTGTTTTGGGGACTTGCTTAAATAGTGAATTGCGTGCATGTTTCCTTCAAGCCACTCAGAATAGTTTGTTGACCTGCCAGTAGCTCAGAGACAAAGGCGTGCTGCTGCTGTGCACAAGGTCACAGGTTTGATATTTGGCTGTAACACCTGTTTCTGATGGTGAAGTATTAAAAGGATTGTGTACGTGCTATGTGCATGTTAAAAAAACTCCAGGTGGGCCAATAGAAGGCCAACTGTATTCAAATTTCGCATCGGCAAAATTTATTTTGGACGTACAGTGCGTATCACCAACCCAATTGCGACATTACTCGTAGCCCTGTGAAATTCCTTGATAATCAGTTGGAAATGTTTAAAAAATAAAAAATAAACTTCATCGCAGACAACGTGAGACCTGCCAGCGGATCGTGCAAACAGCGATGAAGCGGAAGTGACATTGCAGCCAACCAGGCGATTGGTCCTCCAGCCAGCCAGGGGAACCAGTCAAGCTCTGCTGGGTGGGCTTTTCCTGGACCTGCTGCAGACGTGAAGCTGTTGTGCGCATGTTTGCTCTGGCTTGCTGTCTGCGACGTCACTTCAGCCTGGTTGTAATGTCTGCACGCTTCTCAATTTCGGTTTCAGAGTCGCCGATTTTTTATGGACATTTGTGCCATGCATACGCGTATGTCAGCTGTCATATTTTGTATCTTGCTGTCTTTTTAGGCAGACTAAATAGAAATTAGGTTTTCAAGAGGTCACATTTTTGAGTGCAGTTGGCTTTTAATCTGGAGTGTTGCCCACCTTGTAGCAAGTTGTCGAGTGTTGAGCCCGGGATTTATTTTTAAATACCTCTACCGAAACACTGGAAGGCAAGGTTTATCACAAGTGTTTTCAATTGCTTGCAGGCAGCATCTAATAGTGGCGCCGCTGTTTTTTTGCTAGCAAGAGGCACCATACACGGGGCTGACGATCCTTAGGGAGGGAACTTGCCTGCTGCTACTCGTGTGTGTGGACTCGACCTGGAGTAGGCTGAGCCAGCAGCTACCACAGTTGAATTTCTCCAGAGGTTAGTTACTTTTTCAGCAGGCCCAGCATTGTTTTCTTGTTTGCCGTATACTTAGGTGCTGAGTTCATTTGTTATCATGCCCGGAATTTTCTTGGTAAAGCTTGGACATGTAGGGCAGACACGATTTCTTAAATTTTTAACAAATTTTTTTTCTTAGGTATTGTGTCTGCCACGATATTCAATCAGCAGTAGAGCGCAGGAATTTCAGTAGTTCCGATAGGTTTTGTATGAAAACTATGAACCAGATAAACAAAGAACAAGAATAACCTGGGTTGTTTAATAAGAAACCTGTTGTCCTCCTGAGCAAAATATTATGGGGTTCTCGAGTGCCGTGGGTATATTTAAATAAATTATTCATATTTATCATCATCATCATCATCAGCCTATGTACGCCCTCTGCGGGGCAAAGGCCTCCCCCATAGATCTCCAAAACCCGGTCCTGTGCTAACTGCGACCAATTTATCCCCGCATACTTCTTGATCTCATCTGCCCATCTAATTTTCTGCTGCCCCTGCCACGCTTGCCTGCTCTAGGGATCCCCTCTGTTACATTTAATGACCGATGGTTATCTCGCCTTCAGAACGTGCAGTGTTCATATTATTTCATTTAAAATGGGACCTAAAATGGGACCTGTGTGGCACATATCACAGGCTTGGCTCAAGGCATAAGAACTCAGATTAAAAAAAAAAGATCCAGTAGCGTATAGGGTGTATGCACTGGCCCCTAAAACGCACGGCGGGGCTACACTCGCAAGGAGGCTGACTTTATTTTTACAGTGAAATGCTGCCACACAGACAGCGCATTCTCCGACGCAAAACATGGTATAAGGCTTGGTGTTCGCAAAAACACTGTGTGGGTCGCTTTTTTTTTTCTGTTCATTCGTCGGTTTACAAATGCCTTGTCGTAACGAGTAGCTGGCTTTTTCTTTTGCTTCGGGATGCCAGACTGCATGTTCATGCTTCTAGAACCGCGGGCCTGAAACAGGCCGCATGATGAAAACAAACGCCAGGTTTTCGACTGTTTCAAAGCAAAGAATAGGGTACCGTTCGAAGACGGTATGGCCGCATGCAACGAATTCACAAAGAAGGCATTGATGATGGGGTGAATCAATACCAAGTCTTCTGTGCACATTTAATTGCAGGTGAGTATGGTGCAATGTTGACACTGTTATCTCGCGCCGCGCCACATGCTTGAAACCTTAATTAGTGCTTGAAACTTTCACTATTTAGTTCATGCAGTGTACTTTATGGATTATGCGCACCCATTCGGGCATTCAGCATCACCCTGGGCTATTTGAGTGTTTTGAAGTGAATGTGCTATACAAGGCCACTGGTAAATGTGGGCTTCCAACCATTTCCTTTCGACTGTTTCCTAATGACCAAGCCTGTTCCGGGAGCTTGTTCTGTTTCTAATTTCCGCTTCATCTGCATCGGAAAAAAAACACTTGGAAACAATCGGCATAATCTTCGTCACCTCAAGTCAGTGAATTGTCCCTGCCGCACTTTATAATGCATACACACCTCACAAGCACTTCAAACCAGACCGTTTGCATAATCGCTTAACATCATTGGAAACCCAGTTTGAGGATGGTCGCGCGTTCAATGCATCAGAATACTGTCGCTAGAGCTCCTTAACGTCTCACACTCCATAAGAAGCACGCTACAGGCCTTGGGGAAATGGTAATTGAGTGGCTCATTGCACATGCCACTACCACATACAATATTGTCACAAGCTTTGGTAGAAAAAGTTTTGTAACTCCAGCCATGGTCGTTTGGAGCAATGCAAGAAATAAGGAAACGGACGTTCGGGGATGATACTGAGCTACCGCGAAACGACGGCACTGCACGCGCAGCTCTCAAACCACACAAATAATATTGGCTCCACTTTGTGGCTGAGTGGGCCAGTGCTATACAGTACAGCATGAATGTAAGCAGCATGAAGAAAATCAATCGTGCCTGCCCTCTTTTCCAGGCAGCTGTTCAAGGTCAACCCGCCACGGGCAGCAAGTAAACAGGCAGCGAAAGGATGCGCACTAGCGTGCACTCGGAGTTGGTGCAAAGGCTGCGGACCAGTGAATCAAGCTGACGGCAGGTATTTTACTTCTTTTATATGATGCTTCTTTTGGCAGCCATTCTTAAATTCGCACTTTTTCAAAGCTTATAAGCTATTTGTCAGGCTAAATATTGCAATTTAAATGAATTTTCAGTGTATAACACTTGAAGGTTTGAACAAGCGCTTACAGAAGACAAGCCTTCTGGGTCTTTTTTTTTTGTTGTTGTCCTTTGACATACGTCAGTTTCTCATATTAAGCCATATTCTTTTATGGCACTATAAGACAATTTTAGGAGGACAGGATAAGCATGTGTATCTGTTAGACGTGTGTATAAAGACGTGATGCCATCAGCACTTTCAGACTTTGAAAAGGCACTGTCTGCACTGTTGTTCACAAAGCTCAGCATTTCAGAAGCTGCAGACTTAAAAAAAAGCAATTCAATGTTGGAGAAATAGTGAGTTGCGCCTCTATTTTGGTAAGCATCTGGCCAAACCATTTATACCCAAGATATATCAACTTCGAATAACCATAAACAAAATTTTTCATTGGGAAATAGGGCTTGACATAGTGGTTACAAAAGGCAAATCACCCCTCTTTTTTAGCTAGCCAGTCATCTTGTTTATTTTTTGTGTTCGGTGTTATAGCATTCTGCAGCAATGAACCAACAGGCTCAAGCAGTGAATTTATCAAAACTGGGAAGCATATTACCTAAACATATGATCTTGCCAGTATGACTAAAATTTTAGCAGTTCTCATTAATGCGTCAAACTACATTTCGCATCCTAGTTATGCCCGTGATGCTTAAAGGTTATACCACGCAAGAAATGCTGCGTTGGGTGCTAACTCTGACTGTGCACAGTCCGCTTTACGCACATTGGGAACATTCACCACCTCAGGAGCTGTACACCAGGGCCGGCTGCCTTACCTGCTTATTTCAATGCTTTTTATTCTCTTCGCATTGAGCTGTCTAGCCTCATTAATGTAGCCTTACTAAGATTACAAGCTTTCTTGTGCACATGGTGGGCATAAAAAACGAGTGTAACACAATTTTGTGGCCCTTGTTGACATTGCAAGTTAAGGGGCCTTTGATTTTACAACCAAATACAGGTAACACACAATTTACAGAGCATGAAGGTAAAGCACCGCTGAAGAGGACGTCGGGCCAAATAGAATCGTAGAACCTCACTTTCAGCACCGGCACACCATGACCATGGGGCTGTATTTAACGTGTCTTCTAGCTAGACCGAATACCGGTATTTGTTTAACAGACCTTAAGACGCACCAACAACCTTTTCATTCTGGCTCTGCTGCCAGGCAGGCTGCCAGCAACTGGTTACAGCAAGTCCAAAAATCAAATAATAAGTTTTTCTAAAAAACAAGCTCATAGTGTAAGTATTGGGTATGATGATATATCATCATTTGCTCTTGTTGGGAAGTTTGATGTGGGTTCATACGTGCGCACAAAAAGTCTTTTAAAGGAAAGGGGCAAAAATGTTTCAGGCTGACCACGCTGCGAGCACTTGGCTACCAGTGAGGGAGCAACGAAAATGAAAACAGAAGTGAAGAAAAGGGGGTGCTTCGGCCACTGCAGATTAGTCACGCGAGCGTGCGCCTGCTACCGTGACATCGTGTGAAAGGCGCGGGTGACGGGTGGGTGCGGGAGGCACTGCAGGGCCACGATATTTCGTGCTCAGGTTCCTTGAAAGCCAAGCATTTTTGGGGCATGCCTTACTGCCAGTTCAGGTTCACCGTGGTGGCCGCTGGGGGGACCGGTACTGGAAAAAGGTCCATTAGGTTACGGCGCACACTGCACCCCTGCGAGGTGTGCTGGGTAATTTTTACCTGATTGTTGGACTAGTTGCACGAGTCTTGTACATGAAGTGAAATGGAATGCCAAAAGCGAGGTGGCTAAAGATAGCAACGTTATTTAAATTATGATCGGGGTGAGCATGTGCTTTGGAGTGTGAAATGGTGCAACGACTGCCACATCGCTTTGTACAACATTAGCTGTGGCTCGATTGGGTATTGCACAAATAATAATTGCAGCATTCAAATAATCGATTGTAATGTTTTTCAATTTAAAAACTTTTTACTACATTTTACGCTGTCTATGCATACAGACTCAATAGAATCTAAGAAGTTTGCAAGAACGGAGTGCAGTTCGTAGGTTGCGGTACTCTGTTAAAAATCCTTTCTGTAATGCAGTGGTTCTCAAATAGGGGTCCTTGGACCCCCTGGGGTCCGCGAGGGAATTTTAGGGGTCTGCAAAGCTCTCCCTGATGCTCTCCAAGAACCTTCCCACCCCATTCACTCTTTCTGCTAAACCTTGCTGGAAGTGTGAAAAGGTGGCTTTGCTGCATGACCTGTACGTTAAATTTCTTCGTGAAACCCGTTTTAATGTTGGGTGGGTTCAGATAAGGACAGCCCAAGTGGTGCCATGTCCATTTTTTTGTTGAAATGAAACTTTAATATTGTGTAGAACATTGTATTTTCACCATGGAACTGGCATTAGTTTAGTGAGAAGCACCATCGTTGATTTAATAAAAAAAATTTAGAACGCAATCGGCCGTGCTAGTTTCCACATTGCTTGGTGTGCGAACTTTTGGGGACCCCTAACACGAAGCGAATTTTTTCAAAATTTTTCTAATTAAACAAATATTTGCAAACTTCTTCTGGATTCGCGAAAATTGAATTTGCAATATTTATATTTTTTGAGAAAATATTTCTCAAACTTAGTAGCGAGAGCAATGTCGTTCAAAAGTGGCACTTCTAAAAAAAATTTTTTACACATCGCCCTAAAGGCTAAGCTGTCTAGTTTTTTAGACGTGTTTACGAGGGGCTGCTGAACACCTCATACCCTTCTCAATGCTCTACAAAGAACATTTATCAAAATAACGCTTCGTGAAATGCGACCAAAATGAAAATTTGGAAAAAAGGTCCACCCTTTTGACGTCATTTAAAAAATAATGTTTCTCAATTTTCGCGATATTTACACAAAATGGCACTCAATTCCTGAGTATTCTAGAAAGCTAAACATTTGTTGCATTATTTTTGTTCTAACTCGGAAAAATGAGGTCACATTCAACACATTTTTTAATGTCCGATCAACGGTTGAGTAGCAGTTCGCAGTGAAAAAAGACAAATAATTATGGCTGTTTTTTTGCAGTTTAGAAAAAGAAAGCGACTGATATAAAAAACTGATCGTAGTATTCATATTTACCCTATGTTCAACTTGTTAGTTGCGGTAGACATTAAAATAATTGTGAGGTTTTTGAGCTTGTTTTCTTCCATCAGACTAAGGCTACCATTTTATTTCGTTATCGCATTGCCCTAGCTGTGTCATAAACCCATATTTCATATTCTGACGCTGCTTAATCGCACATTATTGGTAATTTACCCAATTTATAAGCAAGTAACCTCTCTGCTGTCACTGAGAATATTTGACATGCGATCGTCATAGTCAAATGTGCATTTCCGTTCTACCTGTACATGCGAAGCGCTAACTGCAAAACTTTCGTCTTCCTAACCCCCCCGCTGTGCATCTCAGTGGCTAGGCGTTGCGCTGCTGAGCACGAGGTCGCGATTCGATCCCGTCCGCGGTGGCCGCTTTTCTGATGGGATGCGAAAAGCAAAAACGACGCCCGTGTGTTCGAGATTTCGGAGCGCGTTAAAGATCCCCAGTGGGGCAAATTAAATCGAAGCCCTCCACTACGGCGGCCTCATCGCCTGCGTTTGCGTTTGGCGCGTTAAACGCCCTAAAATCAATCATCCAAAACTTCTTCTTCCTAACTGTCCGTCTTTTAGCCTCCCGGGGATAATAAAAGATAGTGCTTCTTGACTTTTGTTTTGAGTCTGTTGGAAAAATAAACTTTATCCCCTACAAAATCTGCTTCCTTTACTGTGAACACTCATTTAAGGGAAGGTGCAGCCTTCTGTTCGAAGGCCCTTCAAGTGTCGAGCAACAGAGGTGAAAACCGTCGCTGCCTCTCCGAGTCCGAGTTCCGATGTTGGGTACCGTCATTTTATTTCGTTTGAGTTCGCTATTTCCTTCCTTCCGGGGATAATACGGGTGCCGAGTACCGGCGGAACATTTTTGCTTTTCTCTTTGTTGTTCTCAAAGATGTGTAGCAATATCGGCATCCCAGATAAGC